>KE505779.1:59580-69806 GCA_000441515.1 Elaeis oleifera
GACTCTCAGCTGATCATCGGGCAGATCAAAGGCGAGTTCGAAGCGCGTGATCCGACCATGGCCAAATATCATCGGAAAGCGAGAGATCTCGTTGCACACTTCAAATATTTTGAGATCTCCCATATTCTCAGGGCGGAAAATGCGCAGGCCGACGCTCTCTCCAGGCTAGCTACATCCGACTACGGCACTCTGGGCCGGGCGCTCATCGAAAATCTCGAACATCCGAGCATCGATGAGGCCGAAGAAGTGCTGCAACTGACAATTGAGCCAAGTTGGATGGACCCGATCGTTCAGTACCTGACCGACGGGGCCATCCCCGACGATTCCGCGGAAGCCAAGCGACTCCGGTGGGCAGCCTCTCAATACGTGATGATGGACGACCGACTGTACAAGAGGTCGTTCTCCCTTCCCTTGCTGAGGTGCCTGGGGCCGACTGATGCCGACTACGCGCTCAGAGAGGTCCACGAAGGAATCTGCGGCAATCACTTGGGGGCAAGTCCCTGGCCTACAAAGTCCTACGGCAGGGTTACTACTGGCCCACCATGAAAAAAGATGCGGCTGAGTTGGTTCGGAGGTGCGAACCATGCCAAAAGTATGCCAACATACAGCACCGACCATCCAACCAGCTGACTCCTATCGTCGCCCCTTGGCCCTTCGCCCAGTGGGGAATCGACATACTTGAGCCTTTCCCCCGGCATCCGGCCAACAGAAGTTCATTGTCATCGCGATCGACTACTTCACTAAGTGGGTGGAAGCCGAACCTCTCGCGCAAATCACAGAGCGAAAGATGAAGGACTTCGTCCAGAAGTCCATCATCTTCAGGTTCGGGCTGCCACACACCATCATCACCGACAACGGACGATAATTCAACAACCGAGACTTCAGAGGCTTCTGTGCGAGATTTCACATCGCGCACAGGTTGACTTCGGTCGGGCATCCACAGTCCAACGACGAGGTTGAAGTGACCAACCGAACCATTCTGCATGGACTGAAGATCCGACTGAACGAAGCCAAGGGCCTCTGGGTCGAAGAGCTGCACTCAGTCCTGTGGGCCTACCGGACGACACCCCGTGTCCCAACCGGAGAATCTCCCTTCAGCTTGGCCTACGGGACCGAGACGATGATCCCGCTGGAGATCGGCCTGCCATCAACCCGAGTCGAGCAGTATTCTGAGCCGGGCAACTCCGAGTGTCGGAGAGCCGACCTGGACCTCCTGCCCGAACTCCGGGGCGAAGCTCAATTGCGCATGGCTTTCTACCGACAGAGGGTGGCCCGATACTACAATGCTAGGGTTAAGCCGAAGCTCTTCTGGCTCGGAGACCTCGTCTTGAGAAAGATGGAAGTCTCGAAACCTCTGGAGCAAGGAAGCTGTCCCCAAATTGGAGGGACCCTACAGAGTGACAGACTCCTACCGACCGGGAGCTTACCGACTGGAACCCTAGAAGGAACGGCCATCCCCGGATTTGAAATGCCGACAATCTGAGGATGTACTACCAATGAGCTTTGTAAGCCCAAGTTCGAAATACAAAATCAGCTTCAAAATTTTGGAGTTTGAAATCTTGACTCTTCGACCACGGTCGGCGCTCACAGAAGCACGATCCCGACATTTGACTTATGCCTAGCACTCCGTCGGAGTTCTACGGCCCTATCCATCGGACTCTCGCAAGGACCGATATATTTACGGGAGTTACACACTCCTTCTACATGCCAACCTGCGGGCGAGACGATCGGCTAATCTACCGACTCAAGCCCCGGACAAGGGTGGCAAAGCGCCAACGCGACCAACGTCACGTTCGCGACTTACCGACCAGGTCCCGGCCGGTCGAAGGATATTCGGCTTGCCACGATTATCATACAGCGCGACGCATACACCCGACCGCAGTCTGGGTAATGGGGATGCGACTTACCATCGCTCACCCTGCGGAGCGCGTCGGACGACTATCGGATCACCGAACGATGTCCGAAGGGCGGTCGACCTCTGACTGGACGGACCCGTCCGACTAACGTCCGGACGACGATCGATCGACTGAGTGAACAGCCCGACTTACGTCTGGGCGACTGACTCTCGACTTAAGTTCTCGACAGTCGCACTCTACGACCGATGAAGCAACCGGTCCACAGTCGGGACATGCCCAGCTACTTTTGTAGCGCCCGTCACCGACTGTCCGACCAACGACCCAAGACATTATCGGACGACCTAATGAGGTACGTCGGGTCCATGAAGCATACACTAAAGGAGCATACACTGAAAACATTGAAAGGAAAAAGAAAATTTTCATTTCATTCATGAGAAAATGCAAGCTTACAAAACTGGGTCAAGGCCCGACTACAAGTGTATGGAAAGCAAAAAAGCAGATACAAGGGGGGCTCTGGCTAATCCTCGGAGACGACATCCTCGACTGGGAGAAGTTCGGGTCCGATCGGGGCAGCTGCAGGAGTCGGCGCTAGAACGGAAGTCGGGGCAATCTCGCCTTCGTCGACCGTCTCTGGAGCGTCCTCCTCCACCACAGTATGCCCGTCCGATGATGCTTCGACCGCCTCCTCCTCCACAGACTGGTCGTCGGACCTTGGGGGACGATGCCGCCGAGGTTCAGCTCCGGGTATCGAGCCCGAACCGCCTCTCGAGCGTCCTCGTACCCACCGGTACGAGGCATATCCGCTCTCCAGGAGTTCTTCTTGATACTGGTCGGAACGGCGGAATTCCTCCACCGCCCGACCCACCGACTCCGCAGCCGACTTCGCCTCCGCCTCTGCCCGACTCAGCGACTCCTTCGCCGACTCGGCTTCCGCCGTTGCCACATCAACATCGGCCTGCACGATGGCTAAGTCCTCCTCGGCCTTGGCGAGGTTCTCCAGGCTGGCCCGGAGTTGCTCGCGTTCGGCTTCGAGTTCGACGGCGATGCCGTCCCGCTCCCGTCGCAGCCGGTGGGCAGTTCGACCTTCTTCTTGGCCTCCTCGCGAGCCGACTTTAATTCGGCTCCCGAAGCCGCCAAGGCGTCGGTAAGACGGGAGATTTCCTCCTCGAGCCTTGCCTCCCGACCGGTCGACTGCTCCAGATGCTCGACCAGCATCGCCCTCTCAGCCTCGGCGGCCATGGCCTTATCTTTTCAGGCCGTCCGAACGTCGCCAAACCTTCGGTAGCCAGCCTCCAGCTCGGACATTGTGTGGATCAACTGCGAATGAAGACCGACTGTTAGTGAGGAAAAAAAATAACGACGATAATGAAGGAAAAGAGGCAGGACTTACCCCGATCATAGTCGGGTAGAAGGATGACAGCATGTCGGTGACACGTCGGGTCTTCAACGCGTCCAGGTCTGCCGGGAGGCGGATCGCCTGGCACAGTTTCCTGGCCAGGTCGCAGTTGGCCAAGGCCGACCCTCCTTCAGGGATCGGGATGCAAAGTGGCACCGTGCGTTCCCCCGACCCTACGTCGTCTGACGGCGCCATCGGGGTTTTCCCCCGACTTGCCGACCACGTGCGAAGGTCGGGAAGGGAAGGCAGACTTGAGCTCGACTGCGCTCCGCCCGAAGCCATGACGGGGACCACCGGGGGACGTTCGGGTTTCCGAACGTCGCCCCGATCTTCTTCAGCCGGCGAAGCCGCCGACGTACCCTCGGCCGCCACCTCCGTCGGTCGCTCCTCTGGTGGTGCCGCCCGCTGCTCCTCCGGTAGGGCCGCAGGAGCCGACAAGGCAATGATGGGCTCCTGTCGCTCGACAGCCGACACTGTGACGGTCGCGGGTGCCACCCTAGGCTTCTTCGGAGGCCGTGAGGGCCCGGCCCCAGACGACGGTCTCCTCCTGACCGCGTATTGCCTGATTTCGGCATCCGACGGCCTCATCTCCGATGGTACCCCTGCAATCCCGACAGAAGAGTCAGTACGGATCCGAGACAAACAAAAGCGAAAAGAGACGACTAGTGAGTCGGGCCGTACCTAAGCGGGGGATCAGGCTCAGGCCAGCATCATAGAGAGCTTGTTCGGTAACAAGCTCCCTCTGCTTCGGCACTGACATATCTTTCAGTCGGTGGAAGTCCTCCCGATCGCCCTCCTCCACCCGATTGTTTCATTCGGCCAAGTGAGAGGTTCGCCCCAGCGAGAGGAAACCCCAAGCAGAAGAGGAAGAGGCAAAGAAGAACTGATTCTTCCATCCGTGGATAGAGGATGGAAGTCCAGTGATGAAGGAAGACCCTTCCGGGGGTTGAAAAGCCACCATCCTCGAGCTTTAGGGTGAGGCCGGAGAACAAAAAGGTCCGAAAGAGGGAAATCCGAGGTTCAGTCGGCAAAAGCCGACACAGAAGGGCGAAGCTAATGATTACCCGAACTGAGTTCGGCGCCAACTGCGCCGGACACAGTCCGTAGTAGTCGAGCACGTTCCGGACAAACTCCGAAATCGGAAGGCGAAGACCAGCCCGGAGGTCCTCGACGTAAAACGCCACCTGGTCCGCGGGCGGGCGGTTCACCCGACCGTCGGCCCCAGGGGCGAACAGCCGAAACTGCTTTGGGGTACAATATTGCTCCCGGAGCCGATCGACGTTCGGCCCCGAAAGCGAAGAGATCTCCACCTCCGGGACCGATCGAAAATCGTCAGTCGGGTTCCCCGACCGACTTTCCCGTGGAGAGGTCCTGGCCATGGCACCAGGACTAGCAGAAAAAGAAGAAGGAGAGAAGAAAGAGGAAGAAGGAGAGAAGAAAAGGAAGAAGGGAAGAAGGAGAAAGAGACCGGAAGAAGGCTGAAAACTCGAAGAAGCTTTCAAGGACAAAAGGCAGAGACAAGGCTACCTTGGACGCGGGACCTCACGGACAGAGTTTCCATAGCAGAGCAGGAAAAGTGAAGTTTTGGATGCAGACGGCCTTCTATTTATAGAGCTCCTCGACGGCTGGGATGAGAGCACGCTCGGCGAAGACCTTCCGGATGGGCGACACGTGGCAATCTCGGGCCCTCGCTCGGCCGACTGTTCGGCGCGCCCGTCCCTGATCGCGCCACGTGGTCACCATCCGCGCGAGCGACTCCTCCCCAACAACACGCCGACACGTGACGAGAGCGCCGCGTCCCAGAGTTAATTCGCCTGCGGCGTTCCGCGTCCCGAGGGGACGTCTGACGGCGGTCCGCGCTCCCAAGCGGGACCCCTGACGGCGGTTTACATCCCCTAAAAAGCGCCTGACACCGGCACCGGATCGTCCGACACCATGCGGTCTGACACCGTACGGTCTGACATCGGATCGTCCGACACCAGATCGTCTGACACCACTTTCGTCCGGATCAATCGATGGTGAGGTCAGCGGGATCAAGGCATGACGCGGCAAAGATCCACTCCATTCGTCCGACACCGACGTGACATCGGGCTCGGGAGTGGGGGGGCAACTGTTGGGATGTACCGACTGACCCTGACGCCGACTGATCATGTTGCCGACTCACCAACGAGTCCTGACACCGACTCACCAATGCCGGGTCTCCGACGCCGACCGGCGCCAACCCCTCTACGGATCCCGACACAGGCCCATCCTCGAGATGGACCGACCGACTTCGCCCGACTGATAACGGGCGACGCCGACAACAACCGTCGGCAATGGCCGGTCCGAGCGTGTCGGCCCGACTGGCCGACACCGACTCCGACCGCCCGAAAGTCGACTCCATACCGGGTGGGATAACGCCGATCCCCGTCGGGGCAAGCGGCTGACACCCGACTTCTACGGACCCTCCGGACACCGGCCACACTCTGAAGTCACTATCCGACGGTCAAGTCCCGACACACAGTCGGCCAGCCCCTCCACGACTGCCGAACGACCGGCATGGGCTACAGTTTTATCAAGGACACGCCGCACGACCGCCAGGAGGCCTTGCCCTGTCAGGGACCTGGAGAATTGTCCAACCAAGGACACTAATTAATTCCTAGGGCCTGTCAACTCGTTGACAACATGGCAACCCCCGGCGAAATGACAGCCCAGGACGATTGGACAACTCTACAGTTGTCAACATCACGGACGGCGGGACCATACCGCCTCCCACTATAAAAAGGGTAAGGCAACAGCTCTGGTAAGCTCTCTGAAGCCCTCTCGAGTCCTCGAAAGCTCTCCCCGATCGCTGAGCTCTCTGATTTTCTTCTTTTCTGTTGCCTAGTCTCCTCTCTGACTTGACCGTCGGAGGATCCCCGACCGGAGGCCCCCTCCGGTCTGAGCGGACTTCCCTTGCAGGCGCTCGTTCCCGGCGACCAGGCGACGAGGGGATTGGCCGCAACAATATATAATTTATTATATTGTATATTATGCTTTGTTTCCAATTTAGAAAGGATAAAAGAAAGAATCGAAGAGTTCTGAGATTTAAGAACCTAGGGAATCCTAAACCTCTGTGCAATCCAATAGGATTGATAAAAACACACGCCGGGCAAGGCTCATTTTCACAAATTTGTCAAGAATGGAACGGGTCAGCTTGAATTCCATAAAGGGAAAAAAATAACCTCACTAGTTTTTCTATCCTAAACTGGAAGAGGTCTAGTTGATGTGAGGAGTCTTATATTCTACAATATTAGATATATCTGTGTATATAGTTTAGAAGATATATGTTGGATGGATCAGACTCGATTCTCACGGAAGCTTCAGCCCAATCCTATAGGCAGATCTAAGGATCTCTTTAGAAATTTATAGCCACATCCAATGAAATTTGGTAGAGAGAAGGTGCAAGGAAAGGAAGGGAGAGAACCGGGGCACAAAAGAGGCATGACACAAGGATCGCGTGGTTCAATCCCTTTACGATGAGGGAAAAAGGACCCTGATAGGTTAGTCTTTTCAACCCGTAATGATCGAGCCCACTGATCCCATCTCTCCCTCTCCCACTCCCTCCTTTCCATCAGCCGCATTATCTTGACCCCAACAAATCTGGCATTTCCAGACATGCCTTGGCTCTTTTTTTTTCTTTTGGTAAGCAAACAAACCAGCTGCTTTATCACATAGAGAGGAGTGAAATCAAAGTATATATGCAAATCCCGATTTGGGATATAAAACTATCAGAAACCCACCAAAACAAGAAACACAGGTAATTATACAATATTACAAGCGAGAGAATAAAATAAGCACACACATAGAGGAATAAGAAACGCTGATGTCCCATGGCCCTAAAGTATTGCCTTATTCTGAAACTGAGGCAGAGCAGTACATAATCTGTAAACTGAAGAACTAAAGTCTTTAAGAATGAAAACATGAAGACCGAGTGATAACATTTTGGGAGATAAATGACTGTAAATCATTTACACAACCCTTTGGAGACATGAGGAAGTAGTGAACTGAGAATCCAAACAAGTAGGATATGCCTCGTGTTGAGGAGATACAAAGGATAATAACAAATACTCAAAACCTGCTTCAGCTTTGTGGAACTGAACATGTGATGACCCAAGCAAAGTTCTATTGATTGAACCTGCAACATAAATTAAAGGGCCAGATGGTAATTCCACAACTTTTGAAGACTTGTAGAGCCAGTAGTGGCCAAGAAAATGGCCAACCCTTGCTCTTTATTCTCCCTTACAAGTCACAACACTACTACATGACCACCACAAAGAGTATATACGCCGAAAGTCCTACTCTTTCTCCACTTCTAGCCCATCGTCACCTCTCTCTCGTCCCCCCCCCCCTCCCTCCCCTCACCCATAGCTTAGGGCCAAACAATCAAAGCTTCTAGCTCCAACTACCATTAAAAGGGGCCAGAGCCTCCATTTCCCAATCCACACAAATTTTGTTCTCTGTGCATGCGTGTGTGGATATGAGAAATTTTTTGTGCACCATAGTCGGTATAGAAAATCCGACATAGAGCACACCATCTTGTCCGATTGGTCTACGTAATCACCGCTTTCCAATGCGCATTTAATATTTGCAGATCTGTTTTTCTGTTTAAATATTTTATACGATGAAAATATCCCTACCTTTTGGAAAAAATTATGATATCTTGTAACGTATTATAGCCCAAGATGTTATAACATAACCTAAGATATCATAATATAAAAGAAATATTTTATCCAACAATTTTTCAATGCGTATTTAATACCTGCAGTTTTATTTTTTTCATTTGAAAATTTTTAATGACAAAAATATCTTAATTCTTAAAAAAAATTATAATATTCTGTGCATATTATGACATCTTACGTTATATTATGATATCTTATGGACAAAAATTATGACTTTCTGGATACAGGATATCATAATATGGACATAGAATGTCATAATTTTATCAAAGAACAGAGATATTTTCGTCATACAAAATTTTAACGAAAAATTAATTTGCAGATATTAAATATGCATTGAAAAGTGGTGACTATGTGGACCAGTCGAACAAGGCGGTGCGCTCCACATCGGATTTTTTATACCCTCGCGGTGCACAAAGAATTTGCTGTTTGAATATTCCGATAAATACCAGCCCAAATTTTGAGGGAATAAAAAAATCTCCATGCTCCTTTCTTCTTACAGCCTACAGACTCAGATTTATGTTGAGTTTAGATAAGCTCTTAGAAACTGTAAGTTAGATAAGCCAACAAGTCCAATTTGTACAAGATTTTCAATCCAATCCTATAAAAATATCCAAACAAATCTTTAAAATAAATTGGTTTGAACCTAGACTCTTGCTTTTCCAAGCCAGTCTCGAATTATAATTTTCATCCTAAAAATAAATAGGACAAACTTGAGCAAAATATTTTTCACAACCATTGGAAATACATCTAGATTTTGTTTGACAAAGTTTTTAAAATGTCAGAAAGTACTTTCTGACTCTTCGAAAGCACTTTTGTATGGTATAATGGTGTTTAGTAAAAATTAAAAGTTATTTTGGCTTGATCAGAAAGCTAAAAGATATATTTGAGAAAAACTTTATTTTAGAATTTTTTTCAAAAATACTTTCTGACTAATGTTGGAAAGCTATTTTAATTTGAATGAAATTTTTTGATAACCAAAATACCCACCAATAAATCTAATAATTACATTTTATATCATATTATTATACTATAAATATAACATGATATAATAATCAATTAATATTATGATATAGTATAAACATAATATTTATACAATGTTATAGAATATAATAATATTTTAAAAATATGAAAATATTTATATTATAAAGATATAATATCATCTATTATAATATTATAATAAAAATAATACAATCTAATATAATACAATTTTAATAATAATATAATATTATTATATTATAATAATATAATACTAGATTAGATTATAATCCATGATTACATTATATATTATGTTATAATATAATAATTATATAATTTATATTGTATTATATGATAACAATAGTATTATTATATTATGATATTATATCATATTATTTTCTACTATACAATACTATGTGATGTATTTTATTGTTATTTTATCATACCAAAAATATTTTTTATTTTAATTACTAAACATATATTAAATTTAAATATTTATAATATAATTATCAAACAACAAATAACTTTTATAAAAGTTGAACTTCTCGAAAGTTCTACTTTCGAAAACTCCAAAAGCTCTACAATCAACAACAATCCCAAATAGAATTCTAGTCTAACTGGATAAGTGCTCAAGATCACACATCATAAACAAATTGCCAGATATAATTTGTTCATGAAATGCATCAAGCTTGGATTTAGAGGCCTAATCGACTTCATGTGAATTTGATTTATTTAATAATCAATTGAGTTAACAAAATTAAGCTCAAACTAGAAAATGATTCATTTAACTTTTCTGAATATAATTTATATCAAAACTATGTATATGAAAGATTACAAAGTAGTAAACTAATTAAACAAGACATTCATGACTTAACCATAAATAATAGATGAAACAAGCTAGTGTCATGTCTATCAAATCAACTTGTGTTTCTAACTTTTTTTTTTTTGGTATATCGACTGGTGTTTCTATCAAATCAACTCGTGTTTCTAACATATTAGATCGAGTGGTTTGGACCAACATACATAAATCTACTTGGTCTCCCATTCTTTTGGAAGTTTAAACTCTCAATCTCATCAATTCAAAATTACTGATAGAGATTCTATATAGAAAATCTACACCATTGATTATGATTTCGGACATAAAAGTACTTTGAAACCAAAGAAAAACCATTTGATTTAGAAGATATTTGCCTATGCATCAAATGATCCAAAATATACTATTTAAATAACTCAATACAATATTTTGCATAATTTTGTTCAAAATATTCAAATTTAGCAAATTTTAATATATATATATAT
>KE505779.1:69826-82479 GCA_000441515.1 Elaeis oleifera
ATATATATATATATATACTATTTAAATAACTCGATACAATGTTTTGCATAATTTATGTTTCAAAAATATTCAAATTTAGTGAATTTTAATATATATATATATATATAAATCTCAATCCTTCCCTACAATGAAGAGTAGAACAACTATATGCAAGTCTAGTTGTATCGTCCCTGCAATGAAGAGTAGAACAACATATTTCCTGCCTGCACATGGGCCGCATGCACGAAAAAATGTAACGCTTTGAACATATGAATAAAATCCAGCTAGAAGGACGGAAAAAAAAAATTTTTTTTTTCACACCGTGCTCCGGCCCACGCGTAAGCCAACCACGCACGCACCGCCCGCGGTGCACAAGAATTTCTCTTTTCAGTACCAATCGTGTACCATACGACATGACACGGGCTTCCTAACAGTCAATAGGGAAATTGTCAGTACACGAGAGAGGAACGGCTCATCCTAGAGCGGTGCTCTAAGAGGATTTGTATTTAGTTCCATGTACGCTAACACGCACCCATTAAAATCCCAGGGTACCTAAGATGGCTTCTCGACATGCTTGAGGTTTGGTGGGACGTAATTCTTCCTCCATGGAGGAAGAGACCCCTGGCCGGTAGACTTGGATTGGTGGACAAGAATTGTAGCATACATTGAGCAGGGCAATTCTTCATCGACAGAGGATTGTTTGTCGAGGGTAAGCTCACCGTTTCATATTTAAATATGGCCTTAATCCGCCAGGTTCGCTTTGAGGTCAGTGCAGAACATGGCAGATATGAAAATAAGCAATTTTAAACTTTAAATAGAACAAGGATCAACTCCTAACTTAAGTTGACATGTCATAAATTTTAAGTACATAAATCGGGCATGAGATCTATACGGAAGTAGCAAGCAACAGAAAAATGACACAGAAGCCAGATGATTTCATTGCACACACTAACAGAAAAAGATGACGGGAAGGGATGCTAGAGTTCTTACCTGACAGGCCTTATGTGTGTTTCTGCAAAATAGAAACTAGAAGAACGAATAGAATAGTTAGCATTGGAAATCCAAAGCAATACATTAGGCAAGCAATCTATTGGAGCTCACCAAATTTGATGAAGTAACAGCATGACAACCAATAGTTTCAATACAATGGCAACAAATATCTTGTCCTGGAATGCGGCAAGAGCACAAAAGATGAAACAAAGCAGCTCCAATAACTCTGCTATCCTATGAATGTTCAAACGAGTCACATCTATGAGTCGTCTTAAAAGTTATACATGATAAGTAGAAGTGCATTCCTGGGTTAGGTACAGAACATCAAAGTTCTCCAACTTGTGCTGCGTTACCTGTATGATTCCAGAATCCTGAAATAACAAAGTATTTACATCAATGCCATTGAGAAACAATATGGTAATATGTAAGGGTAGGTAAAAGAGAAGCCCAAAAGCTGAACAGCTGCATTCTGAATTTTCCGTTGTAAGACCTTAGCATCGTGCAGTAAACTATGTAAGTGAGATACTCATTTTCATTATGTGTATGCTAGCAGGAAAATTGTCCAAAACCAGTCACCAGTGCGAGTAAGCATTTCCTTGGAACTGTAGTGTCTCTTCTGCACGGCAATTCAAAAATTAGATTAGCTCTGAGCTTCCATTTCCCCAGGCACGTCAAAAAAGACCCAGCTGGTTGTAGCGCAACTCTGCTGGAGCTTTATAACCTATAAGAAACTCAGATTCTATTAATAGGGTTAGCGTAAAATACTGTTTCATATATAGTTAGCTCTAGAACCACTATAAGAGTAACTATTTATTCTTTCTATTATATGGACTTCTCTCTTTCTTTTTAGTAGAAAAGAATTATATAAACTTTTCAAATTTTCCTAATCCAAATTCACACATAATGAGCATTCATGCTTTCAGCAGTCTGCCAGAGCTTTCATATGTGCTCTTTGTTGAACAGTTTCAAAGGTAATTCACGTAAGTCAGTTGATAGACTATCATTTACTGTTTTATTCATACTCCTACCAGCTCTGTTTATGATACTAGAGCAAGCAAGAGAAGTGAGAAAGCCCAAGGAGCTACACAATATGTGCTAACACATTGGATTTTCTCTTCTGTAGCTAGTAGAATTATTCTTTCTCATCTAAAACTTGGTATAGTTGTAATCATGTGTTATCTGACATTTGTCAGTATCAGACCTTTGCATGATGGAAGGTTTGCTACATGGATTTTCAAGTATCTAAATTCAGGTTATTAGTGGCTTTGATGCCATCCATAGCCTATAAATTGTTTGAGTAACACATTGGTTGCTCCTGCTATCTATATGGTTTGATGTACAAGTTTCTTGATTCTTGTTTTGTGGTTCCTATTTTGAAGTAGATTTTAAGTGTGTTTGGCCAACAAAGAATTAAAGTTCTTGTCCACTTAAGAGTAGATTTTAGTAAATGTATACATGAAATTTGAACAATGGTGTTTCCATCTTGAACTTATCTTAGGCCTGGGACCTATAAGTCTCGTAGCTGATGTTGGTTACGCCATCTACCAAATTGTATAAGTAGGCTCTTTAATCCACTAATACCATATCATTTTCTGCTTTTAGCTCAAAATACTTTGGTAGGTACAGGGGCTAAAAATCCACTTTTGTGGTGGTTTCACCCTAATAACTTTATAGTAAATTAAATTGATCCCCATTAAAGTTTAGCATAATTATAAATTCCCAACTAATGTTTCAAAAATATATATTACACTACGTAACTATTGCTATGTATAACACATAACCCCCTACCATTAGCATAACAAACCTTGCTGCCATCATCACTTTCTAACCTATTTAAGTCCTAAAATATCTCATATTTTTTTATTTCTTTTTATTCCATTTGTTATTTGAAATTTTTTCCAAATTTCCAAATTTTATGTTTTGCCAAATTATTCCCAAATATCGAATTTGTGATGATGATTAAAACTCAGTCAAACAAGTATGCTTATTAAAATCCAAGATATTTATATATAATATACCAGATTTGGGCTTTATAAGCTCATTTGTGTCATGTGGCTATTCATGGCTACTGGAATCTATGGCCAAAAGCGGGCATGGCCCATCTCAAAGCCCAAATCTGGTAAATTATATACAAACATCTTGGATTTTAATAAGCATACTCCTTTGATTGAGTTCTAATCATCCTCATAAGTTCGATACTTGGGAATAATTTGGCCCAACATAAAAATTTCAAGTTTGGAAAAATTGAAATAAGAAGAAGATAATAAATTAAGAATATAACTTATTTAAAATCAAATAGGTTATTTAATAAATAAGAAGGAGTGATGTTAGTAAGGCCCTTCAGATTATTTAATAGAAAGATAATAATAGGGGGTTATGTGTATATTTCCGAAATGTAGTATGAGGAATTTGTAATCACCCCAAATTTCAAGGGGAAATCAGTATAATTTACTCTAATTTTTTAATTCATAATTACTCATGATTTACTCGAGCTTGTCTCATCCATGAGTTAAGTACTTTCCCTACACCAATGCAGAAACCGTCAAAAACTATCTGCTTCGCTGGAGCAACTCAGCTAGAAGGGCAATCTATAAAAACTTATGCCAATCTAAGGACATCTATATTGTACCCTCAACTCCAGAGCAAATGATGTTGCCAAAAGAACATAACGGTATTTAGAAACAAGATCCACTCAAAAATGGCCCAAAGAAATGTGTTACATACTTACGTTAAACCACAACAAAGTACCAATTGACTTGTGATTTCATATTCCTTGCTAGAGGGTGCAGAAAACCTTCAACATAAACACCCTTATTTTAAGGTATAGAAAAATATGACTCTATAATTTCCATTGCATGTATCTTGATTTCGAACTCGTCCCTCCTAATTAAAAGTTCTAAAACATAAGCAAATTACCACATCGCTCAAAGTGGTTTGTGCCTTTAATTCCATCCTTTATTTTTGAAACTTCACATGAACTCTCCTTGATGAAAGCCCACTCCACTTTTTGTTAGTCCACAGGGTTCAACAATTGTCTCTCTCTCTCCACAAACGTAGATACATACATACAACCATAAATACATAATCAAGTCGCAGGCTGTAATTCTATCAAGCATTTTAATTACATAAATTTCTAAAGTGATATGAACAAACAAACCTCATAGAAAGCAACAACTTCTCATATGATATTAGTGAACAAATCTATAACTTTTCTGAACCAGTGGATATTTCGACATGAAAATTCAAAAATCTAAATATATGCAACTCTGCAAATTGATTTTATACATATAAATACATATAATATATTTGCAAGTGACTGTTTGCTCAGAAGGTATATATATACATATTATTCAAGATATATTTGGCAAATATCGATATCTAATATGGATACTATACAGAAATGACATGATTTGAGGTATCTATGTTTCCTAGGGTTCCATAATCATATAATTTCTGGAAAGTGAAAACAAAATATATAGATCTATTTATAACTAACAAGAGAACAAGTCATTTACTTTGTATTTCCTTGATTCTTGAGACTGGATTCCTCTTTCAAAATTCTTCTACCATCTAACTTGTATATGAACGTAAATATTGATATACAGCTTGCTTTATTTTCCATGGTATAATGTTAATATACAGATCCCTAACTGGACCCAGTAACATATGCTACAATTTTAACTTTTCAGTATACAAAATTGATTAGATACTGAGTAATGCTCCAGGACAAGGAAGAACATTAAATCAAGCTTGTCTAACATGTAACGCTTCTAAGCAAGTCCATACAATATGAATCAGTAAAAACACATAAACACTCAAGTGTTTAACTTGAACCCTAGTTGCATACATGTTCAAAGTCCTAAGCCTGCCATTGAGGTTTGGAAAATACATTTAACTAGGTTTGACTTCGCTGTAACACATATTAACAAAAAAAATTTAAAAAAATAAGAAAGTAGCCCATGCATGAGAGCGCATTGCTCAAGCATTAAATCTTTAGTGTGCTGCTGAATATCAAGACAACCATATTCTCAGACATTGATAGTGCCTCTTGCACGAAGGTCCCATGAAATTATAAACCACGTCAATCTTGAACTTAGCATCATTTAGCCTCAGGATAGATGCATCAAAATTCCTTGTGATTTAATAATCAATATCGAACATCCTCTGGATTACTCAAACAAATATACATAATTTTGATAATCCAGTGAAAAACAAATAAACCTGGTGTTTTGCAACCAATATTCACAGCTAAAGAACTTCTTATATGACATCACCTAATAAGGTTTTCAAGTACGCGTTATGCTATAAACTATATGAAATTACATAAGTTTATGTTTAATTATGTTTCTACAAAATGTTCCCAGAAGATCGTCAATTTAGAGCGCATTCATTCGTGAGGTATACTATCTAATTCAATATTAGAATCACCATACAGGATAATTAAAAAGAAGGAAAAGAAAGAATCCGAAACTAGGGCATCAAGAAAACCCTGACCTGTTCACCGGCGTTTCGATTCTACCGGTTCCGTTCCGAGGGCAATGGCGGTTAAATCCGCCTCTCCGATTCATGTACTGCCTCGGCTGCCTCTTGGTGACCGCCCGCACACCACTCACGTCGGCCCCCGCTACGGGCTTCCCCTTCGTAGAGTCGAAACCCAGCGGGATCCCCAGCTTCTTCATCATCTCCAGCTCGTCCGGGTCCAGGTCAGTGGGCACCGCAGTGTCCCCCTCCGCCGGAGCACCGCCGTCGGGGCAGCGGCACCGCCGCCCTGCTTCTTGCGCTCCTTGGCGGCGCCGTCCGCTGTCTCCAAGGGGGCGGACGAGCGGTGGCGGTCCCGTTCGTCGTCGCTGCCCTCGCGGCGGCGCTTGCGGCGGTGGTCGTCAGGGGAGGGTGAGCGGCGGTGGTGGCCGTGGCGGCGGTGGGAGCGGTCGGCCGAGAGGGAGCGGGATCGGGAGCCGCGACGGGTGTCCGGGGAGCGGGTGCGGGAGCGGGCGCGGCGGCGGCGGTCCGGGGAGCGGGACCGCTTCCGGTGGTCGCGGTCTCTGGTACGCTCCCGATCCCGATCTCGGTCGCGGTCGCGGTCCTTATCCCGGTCTCGGTCTCGGTCACGGTGGCCGTAGAGGTCTCGATCGCGAATCTTCTCCTTCTCTCTTCGCCTCTCCGCCATATCCTTCTCTCTCCCCGCACTACTGTGGTGTAAGCTTCCCTACGGAGAGAGGAGAGGGAGAAGCGAGAACGAAGAGAGAGCGTCGGAATCTTGAAGAGGTTTTGTTGTCAAGGCGGAATAGCCTGTGACCAATGTTTGTGAGACTGTGAAGGAGGGAGGGTTCCCCTGCGATGAGGCCTTCAGAGGATTCAAACCGTCGATTTCATTTAATCCAGACCGTAGAGTGGGAATCGTTCGGCTGGCTCTTTTTTTGAGACATATCAGGCCAATTGAGCCCCACATTCGCAAGACTGATCGATGGTCTTGTGTAGCGCGAGCCCCTGATCATTCATCAAGAGTCGTGCGAAGTGCGGTTCGCCTAGGATGCGTGTCTCCAAGGTCCCTCTGTTCGTAGATGTAATCCATGAAATAAGGCACAATAAAACTCGTATTCCGTGGTTCTGACACCCAATAACTAAGAAGGGGCCAAGGAACATTGGCCCTTGGGAAGATACAAGTGGGCCCAAACACTATATTTCCTTAAAATAATGGAATAGAGTTGCGGGAATAAAAGGAAGCTTATTCTCCTTAACAACCTTTTCATTCGTCTTTATTTAATCTAATCTAAAAGAGGGAGGATAATTTTGTCTTTCTAACAAAATCCAAACGTATCATGAATTCTGATGCACTTCATTCTTCCTGTACTTATTTCTTCAACCAAACACCCAAATTCCACTATTTTTCACGGTATGAATCCCATCCCTCTACAATATAACATATAAGCCACTAATTTTATTCCACTTTGATGAATAACAAGGCCGGCATTGATGTTAGTTTCAATTTTCGTTTTGAGCCTAACATTGTTCTTTATAAATTGGGGCTTGCCTTAATGTAAAATTGTTTTGCTTAGCAGTCACAAGTAGTAGATTCTTTCCTGGATGTACTTAATGTATGTGAGTCTCCCCTGCCTTCCTCTTAAATAATATATTACTAAATTTTCATGCAAAAAACTAATTAAGAAAAAAAAAGTAAAGAAAAAAAAAAAAAGAAGATAGGATCACACAGTTGCTACGAGAACATACACATTTATTAAGTTATTATCCCATGTACATGCAAAATATCTGGCTGTAGTTTGTGGATATAAATTTTACAATGATTGATTACCAAAAAAAAATTACACTGAATTGTCTTGTACAGTGACTTATTGGCCTCACAATATTGTCGTTCTGCCAAAATATGGCCTGCGTCCATTTGATGCACATTCGACTAGGCACCCGACGGCTCACTCGACCAAGCCCCTTTTCCAACTGGGTTGGACTAATGTTTGGTGGGCTTGTCCACGTTTCGGTCTTAAATTAAGCCCAGGCTTATGATTTGTGACATGGCCCAGTTTGGGCCGGCTTGAAATAAACATGATAACTAGCTTAGAACCTCATGGGATGTACGTTATATATTTATTTTTCAAATAATATTTTATAAATTAAAATTTAATATAATATAAAAGATATCATAGATGATATCAAATATTTTAAATTAAATATAAACTTAAATATTTAAATAACATAATAATAAGAAGTAACATAATTATTTCTATCTTTTATCGGCAGAAAAATTATTTTTTGAATCAATATTTTCAGCATCAATTATTCCGAAATCTTCGTGATTAAGCAGAACATGACCACCTATTTGCATCCCACATATATCTCTTTTTTTCATAGTCTATCAATAAAATAATATATATTTATTATTATATAATTTTTATTTATTGAATTTTCACTCATCAACTTACTTCAGAGAAAGGTAAAGATAAATTTTCTGATAGTTGAATTGTTAATAACTTCTTAGTCCTAATAGTTCAGAATTTTCAGAATGACTAAGAGACAATGATGATCTATACATATCTGAGATTAGTAGTTTGTATTCATTTTGTATGTATTTAAGAATGGATGGTTAAGTAATAGTAGGAGATAAGCAGTAGTCATATTGTATTTGTATTTATATGCATGATTGTAGTAGTTGACTCATGGGGACAATCTCAATTAATATTTTTTTACCCTTGGGTTCAAAGCCAAAATATGGAGATCCAGTAGAAAAGGGCCTTTATATAATAAATACTTTGTCAGGGTTTAATTGTAAAATATCCCTAAACTAAATTAACTCAACATGATCTGGTTCAATCAATTGTCAAAAGGGCTTAATTGAATATAGCCTTTATCAAGGGCCTACATGCAAGATTTTCTATTTAAATAAATAGATCTATGTCGGATTTCAGATCGGGTTGGACCCAAAATCCGAATCCGTTAGGCCCATCTCCTTCTTTCCTTTTCTTCCTTTCCCGATTGCCGATAGAGAGGAGCTCACGCTTTCTCCATCGATATTATCTACTTTCTCAAGTCCCCCACCACAACTCAGAAAAAAGAAAAAAGAAAAAAAATCTCCGCTGGCGCTAGCCAAATGCACTTCTCTTTCTCTCTCTCACAAAAGAAACACAACGCACTCAACCCCACATCTACACGATCCGCGACATCTAATTCAACGGTTCCCATTTGCTCCGCCATCCAAATAAATAAAGACGTCCCACTCCTAGCTTGTGCGGACCCGATTCGTCTCCGCCAACAGTTGTTGGGCTCGAAACTCAAATTAAAATGAAAAAGAAATAAAAGGCCGAGGGTGGGGCGGAGAGAGAAAGAGCAGGAGCGGGTGGAGAGAGGAAGAGTAGGAAAACAAACGAAAATGCATCGCGGACTCGTTGCGATAATTTTTTTCTCTGGAGGGGAAAAAAACTTAAAGAAAAATTATAAATTTCTCCAACTCCTGGGACGAGGCTCAAGGATTCTTCGCTCGTCCCCTTCTTGCTGAATCTAGCATTAGGTCTTTTCTTTCTCCTCTTCTATATGGCATCGTGGCAGCGTACAAAAGAGTTATGAGGGCGTGATCCAAAAATATGAACGGCGTCGTCGGAGTAGTCATGATAGTGGGGAGTTGAAGGGCCAGTCCTCTCTCCATGGTTCGAGTTTTTTTCTTTTTTTAGCCACATATCGTGCAATTATTTAGCCACGTATCGAATAAAAATGCCTTCACACGGTTACTCCATTTTTATATATAAATAATAGATATATAATATGAACTGTGAACATATATGCCAAGCATATATATTTCACATACATGGTAAAAATATATGACATTGCTGCATGTTCTACAAGGTACAGGATAGTAGTTGTTTTATGATTTTTTTAAAAAAATTAAGCTTTGTATCAATTCATATTTGAAACTATAAATATATGAAATGAAGAATGAAAAATCATTCTTTATTGCGAATGTGAACATATTATTAGAAAAAGAATTCTAAAATTGTTCTTTGTTATTTTATAAATTTATAGTTCATCAAAATTTGATTGTATTTGTCCAATATATAGACTGAGAAGCCTGGTCTATTCAAGCTAAGACGGCTTAATTAGCCTGATTTTAGTCCCAACTTAATTATAGTTTCTTCGGTTGGGTATGGGCCCATCCGAAGATACCAGGTGTCTAATGACATAGGAGTTGGAGACCATTTATAGCCCAGGCCAACCTGCCAACGCGCATCCGCAATCCATGTCCCAAGATGTGTATGTTAAGGTTACTTGTCTAGTTCGATCAACATCCAACTCACTCACTTAAGTTAAATTAAAAGAGTAATTGGTGTGCAGTCAAGAAACTTTTGGACAATTATGAGAGAACAAGAGGATGGTCATGTTATTGTCAAGATAACGGACATAGAATATTAAAAGGTAGAAGAAAGTTTTGTATTTGGCTAAATTTCTTTTGCCTCTTTTATCTAATGTCTATATACTTGCACTTACATATATTGCCTGTCTACATTACCACATGACTGAGTGCTTGTGCATCTCCTTCCTTGCTATAGTAGTGCAACGGGGGAGTGCGTTCTCTCCTTCAGCAAACTAGACTAACTTACAATTACGATAAAAATAACTTAACTATTCCTTATAAATTAAAAGCATCACATGTGATAATTAAAGGTCACATCAAAGGGTTTATATTTTGCATTATATTTAGAGGGGGTGATATTTATTGATTGCGAATTCTTTGACTAATCACTAATGTACGCATGCATGCTCTTGTTCTAGAACAAATGAGGCCTAGCTAATTGACAAGGCAATTTATGGCAAACATTACAAATGCATGCATCCAGCTTGGGATGGTTGTTGGTTTTAGAACAAGCTGAAAACAGGAAGTGTATTGACTATATTATAAAATACCACCAACAAAATATTATAGTTTCCCCATGATAAAAGATCAAAGTTATTAGACTTGGTCGCCATGCGTCATCTCTAGCTCATCTAACTCATGAGGTGAAATATATTTAAATGAAAAAATTAGTTAAACACCCGTCAACTTAGAAGCCTTCACCTAATGTCCTCCTAATTTCAAACGTTCCAAAATGATCTTTCAAATTAGTTAAGTGGTTCAATATGGTCTTTATCGTTCATTTTCATTCGTCCGAACTTACAAGATTCCGACGTGTGATGGTTGCTTGAGATTTTTAAGATCGAAATACTTATTGTATGGAGTAGTTTAGATGAGAGGAGTGATGGGTAGAAAGGATAGGATAGAGGATATTAGAAGAAGAGGATATGGTGGGAGTGGATGGGGCTTAAGACTAAATTAGAGAGAGAGGGATGGAGATAGTAGCCAAGTTTAGAGAGGAGGAAAGAAGGTGCTAGAAGAGGAGATGGAGGGAGTAGGTAGGACACGGATAGGGCTCAAGACCAAGTTAGATGGAGAGAAGAATTTAGAGGAGGAATGAGGATAGCAATTAGGTCTAAAAAGAGGAGGATATATCGGAAGAGAAGGTCGTGGTGAGAGCAGATGGAGCTCAGTGGGATCATGTTAGATAAAGAGGATGAATGAGGACAAAATGTGAAATTTAGAGGGAGGAAAAAAAATCTTAGAAAAAGAGGTGTTGGGAGTGGAGAAGATGAAAAAAGAAAAGAGATGGTATTTTTGATAATAAGCCATTTGTGTCAAGCAAAATTATCGTTTATGGTGGTGTTTTAACAACAATAAATGTTGTATTGGATTCGAGACTATGTCGAACCATTTAACTAAATTTAGGACTATCTTAGATTTTATAAACTTAAGAGGCATTAAATGAAACTGATCCTATATTGGGGAGATGTTTCAGAAATTTTTTATATTTAATTTAATCTTAGATCATGGACCAGCATAGCAATTCTAGACAAATCAACTAAAACATGATTAGAGTTCAAACTTATGTATCATGAGCTAATCCAAGAGGCCAATGTCACCATTCTAAAGCACATACCAAGCAGCAACACTAAAACAATATCCGGGAATATTTTGGCAACGGGAGAGATCCACAAATATAGAGAATACTAACAGTAAAAAGTTTGGCCATAACCGGATAATTAAATAAAGAGGTAAAAGAGGGTTGGTTTGCTGTCGTTATTGTTCTTCAAATAATTGATAGATAATTGGGTAATTGTTCATTATCATGGTTAATCTATAATTATTTAAGAAATTAATCATCAGAAGAAGTTATGAATATTTTAATATTTTTAATGACAGGTGCTATACTAATACCGACACCCCAGCCCAGGCACCATTTTTATGGAATAAGAAGGAACCGAGACGCATGGATGTTAGGAACCGACTCGAACCTAATCCGACGATGTGGCAACATAGAAAATCTGGACGGTCCAAGCGGAGCAATCGTAACCACTCCTTTCTAATTTAATTACCCGAATCTTAAATTTTTACATGCGACCAGACACGCGTGCGTTTCGGGCAGGCGGTCCGAGCAATAATATTCCCGCGCTCCTTTTCACGCCCACTCCCCGCCGTTACTACCGCTCTCATTAATCAACTGCTACCATTCTTTTACTACCCAACTTTCAGAGGAAGAGAAGACCGACGGCATCGGCAAGCACAAAAGGCAAATCAAACGTTCCAACCGAGGGATTCGTGGGACCTTCGAGAAAACCCGACCCACCACCATTACGAGCGCCATCTCCTTTCGCTAAAAACTTTCTTCATAAAATTGTCGCCATCTCTCGCCCCTCCCTCGTCCGGGAGCAGTGAGACGGAACAGCGGGAGACGCAGAAACCTCCTCTTTCGTTCCCCAGGTGACCATCCATCTTTTTCTCCTCGTTGGTTAAAAAAAATTTGCATGCAGTAACTTTGATTTTATTCTTACCATTCGATTTGATTCTTAAACAAAAAATAGGACTAAAATCTGATTAATATTTATATTCATATTTTTTATTTGATAAATATAGATATGAATATATACGATAATCAGATGTAAAAATTTATATCTATATTTATTTAAAAATAATACGGATACAAATCGGATATCAAAATAAATATAATTCAGATATTAATTTTATAATAATAAATAAAAATACTCTTAAATATATTAATATAATTATTATTTTTTTTAAAAATTAATGAACATCATATAAAATTAAATAAAATTATAAATAAAATAAAATATTTTTACAGAAGATAATTATC
>KE505779.1:82499-107172 GCA_000441515.1 Elaeis oleifera
TATATATATATATATTATAAATTTAAAATAAATATGAATATTCGTCAGATGTTTGGATTATTATTCATATTTAGATAGATTTAGATAAAAAATTATTTAGATACCATATGGATATTATTGGATCCATTATTATTTTATAAAAATATCAGACGGACGGTTCAGCCATTCACCCACTGCCATCAATCCGGTGGGTCTCATCTAAGAAAGATAGGTGATCAGAATGGAGAATGGCCCCTTGAACCTGTTGTTGAGTCCCACCTTTGATTTAGTCCGTAGGATCTCCTCTAGTAATCTACAGCGGTGGGTGAACCACAAGGGCCGTTCGGATCTCAAATACTGCAGGTCTCTTTACAAAATGGTACGAGTAATTGAGTAAATCAATCGTAGTATTGTACGGTGGAGAGAGAGAGAGAGAGAGAGAGAGATAAGAGGCGGCGTTACTTGCCACCGACTTCGGCAGGCTATTAACACGCGGTCGCTCCTGTTGCTGTTCTGTCTGTGCTCAATCATACAACAACATTAGCAACTGTGGCCCGCCGTATCCAACGGTCAGGATCATCCTATTGGATCGATGGACTTGGCATCCATTGGATTTTGAAATTGACTTGGGCTCGGCTGGCCAGCCGAAATAAGCACTAAAGTTTAGCTTGCATTATCCGTTATTTGGATGCATCTAAAGGTGATTGGATGACATTGTTGGTTGACAAGAATTTGTACCGTTGCTGGTATTAAGTCGATCAGTATCATTAGATTCGCTACTTGTTTGGCATTTGGTTTGGTCGGAGTTGGATGCCATCAAATTTTAAGGAATGAGCTTGAGATCCTACCACATTTTTCGAGGTATAAGCTTCAGTTAACAAATAAAAAAATATGCCACCTTGTTCTCATTGTAAATTTGTGACATAGAAGTTTACTCTAATCTTATAATGATAGTCCTGTATCAATAGTTATGGAGAAATTTGTTAAATCCGTTAAAAGATCTGGACTGGGTTTGTGGTCATCTAATTTGTGGTCCGGACTTGGGGCTAAAATTGCCTCCAAGGCGAATCAATACAATAAATGATACCCTTTACGTATCAAAGTATAAAATTGAGTGGTTAGAGCAGCGTCAATTGGACTGGTGTCAGATGGCCATTATTTTAATCCAGAGGCCAAATATTATAGACCTATTGTGGATTTGAATGAGAGCCAGATGGAATTTTAGAGTGATTCTATTTAAAGGTCAGAGTGTGAGAACAAGCCAAAATCCAATAAATATAACGTGGCAAGCCGGCTATTTAATAATGTTATTGAAAACATTCTTCAACTATTCAACATCTCTGCCCTTATCCAAGAACCGCAAATTGAAGGATGATTGATTTCATAGCTTGATTCTGTCCTTTTTTTTTTCTCATATTATGTTTAATAGCGAAGAGTTGGTAATAATGACGTCCCACAAGATTCTCACAATCGTTGGCTATAATGTTTTTCTCCTATCTCAAAATATTCCTAGTATCATTCCAGCACAAGTAATCTATACATATTACCACTCAAAAATCCAAGCTCTCCCTCATTATTCATGGCTATTTCCAAAGTAGAATATTTATGAATCCGTTGAATAATTGACATGATCTAACCCATTTGCACCTCTAAAAGCCCCTCTACTAAATACAGCACATTAGACGCCACATAATTTGATCCAAAACCATCCAGGATAGCTTCCCATCAATGCCCAACATTAAGCAATCAATCCAAGCACGAGGAACAGCTGAAACTGGCCAAGACATGAGGACCATTGATGAGATAGTTCTCGTTAATATTGGCCCTTCAGTACGCTGGTCCTGCTCCTAATATATTTACTCATGATGAGAGGTTGGTTAGGCTCAATATCCTTCCACCAGATCATTTTTGATGGCCGAGTGCAACATGTCTCCCATATTTTGATGTATGATTAATGATAAACATTGCATCAGACTATGAAACAGTCTGCGATCTAATTTGAGTCCACCCTGGCAAAGTTGTCAAACAAATAATTTGTTATAAAAGGAAGCCCCACAACAAGCCGGTGTACATAAAGGTCCAAAAGAAGGCTCACATACTTCATTTTTTTCTCCACTGATAAAATACCTCTTCACTTGTATGGTACCTTTTCAAATACCCTTCAAAAAGTAATACCTTATGTTACTGTTTGGAAAGCATCCCTTGGCATACGGTCCTTTACCGGCCGTTTCGAGCTTTTAATGTCTTTAAAACCCGCTCCCACCCGTCCCTCCCATAATTTCCCTTTTGGTTCCCACCGATTGGGTCTCCTCCTTCCCCGGTATCCTGTTGTTTTCCTTCCCTCCTCCCCTTCGGTTTCTGAAGTACATTTCAAATAGAACAGCGGATAGAAGAGGGAGTATAATCTCTCTCGGCTACCATCTTGCAGAGCATTTGGCTGCTCCTAGAATGCGGCACTTGTATCTTAGCAGCAGAAGTTTCAAGCGCCTTCTCTCTGTCTCCATTGGAAAAAGAGAAGAATAGAAGGAAGTCCGGAGGAGAATGGCTCCCCTGGCCAGGATGAAAGCAAATCCATTGAGCCATCACAGGACGAGAAGCCACCTCAGAAGCCCAGTTGGAGATGCTTCTCATATGAAGAAGTCCACAAAGCAACAAATAGTTTTCATCAAGGTCTGTGATTATAACCCTCTTGGAATGAGAAGATAATACATTTTGTCAACACTTCTCTAATCTTTATGTTCTTTTGGCATTGGAATGGCGCAGATAATTTGGTCGGCAGAGGGGGGTATGCCGAGGTGTACAGAGGACTGCTGGAGGATGGGCAGGTGATTGCAGTGAAGAGGCTGACGAGAGCTTCCACTGATGAGCAGAAGGAGAAGGACTTCTTGCAGGAGCTTGGGACCATTGGCCATGTCCGGCATCCCAATGTCTCGGCCCTTTTGGGCTGCTGCGTCGACCGAGATCTTCATCTTATCTTCGAGTTCTCTTCGCATGGTTCTGTCTCCTCTAATCTGCATGGTAACAAATCTAATCATAAAACTGCACCAGTTTGCGTTCTCCAAATTCTCTTTGAGAAGAGTGGAGGTGGATTCAAGTATGTTCCATTTTGTGCCGTAGATGAGAAATCGCCACCAATGGCCTGGAAGCTGAGGTACAACATTGCAGTGGGTACCGCTCGTGGGCTTCATTATTTGCACAAGGGATGCCAAAGAAGGATTATTCACAGAGACATCAAGGCCTCCAATATACTTCTGACAGCGAATTTTGAACCTCAGGTACCGGGCAGAGCCCTGTTTTTTTACCTCGTCGATCGATCAACTCCTCAAGATAAACTTCAATGTCTTAAACTGAGTCAATATCACCATCTCAGATTTCAGATTTTGGGCTCGCAAAGTGGCTTCCGTCGGAGTGGACTCACCGTGCCGTCGCACCAATTGAAGGGACATTCGGGTTGGTAATCTATGAAACTTTGATCCAAGTGTGAAAGAAATGTTTCGAGGCATGAATTCGGAAATGGATTTTGATGATCATGTACATGCATATGGAATATGTGTGGACATGAACATTCACATGAAATGCCATACAAGCAGCATCTTAATGGAGCTTATGATATTGCTAGGTGTTTGGCACCAGAATACTTCATGCATGGGATTGTTGATGAGAAGACTGATGTCTTTGCTTTTGGAGTCTTCCTCTTGGAGATCATATCAGGGAGGAAACCAGTGGATGGGTCTCACAAGAGCTTGCTTAGCTGGGTAAATGCCTGTCTAATCCTACATCCTCATGGATCCTCTCTTTTAAAATTAAATTGAAGGTTGTATCTTTTCCACTGAATTAGCAGTACTGTCACAGGCAAAACCTTATTTAGGTGATGGCACGATACAAAAACTGGTGGATCCACGACTAGAACAGGACTACGACATGGGACAGTTGAAGAGGCTTACCTTCATAGCCTCTCTTTGCATCAGGGCAACTGCAACATGGCGTCCATCGATGACCGAGGTACTGTGTTTGTTTGTAGTAGGTTGCCTAATCATTCTTAACGGGATGTTATGATATCTTGTTGGACTGATAAAGACGCACAACATGCGCTTAAAGAGACATAATAATCTACATGCGAAATATTGATTAGAAACGCATAAAGCAAAAGGCAATACGATGCTTCAAAGTTGTGAAAGATCAACAAAACCAACACAAAGCATCCTGAAATGGACATTCTCTTATGATGTAAGTATCGGTATGAACAAAAAGGTTCGGCAATGGTTCGCTATAATTAATAAGAAACTTTGCAGACCCGTGAGCTTTTTGTGTTTTCAACTATCGACATACATTGGTCCATACTTGATTTATCATCCAAAAGCTTTCTTTTAGCTGTCGTGACGCCTTCATTTGTCTTTGATTGAGTAACTAATTTCATATTCTACTAGCAAATTGCATTTTAATAATCTCGCCACCTTGAAGACCGAGTTAGTTCCAAAACTTGGCTAATGTGTTTGGTAACACACAGCTTTCCCTTGCATAATTCTGGATCTCTCTTTCCCTTGACTAGCTTCCAAATCTCATCTTGCTTCTTCTGCCAAATGTAATTACTAGTGCAGGACGTGCAATGATAAATTTATTTAACAAATGAGAGTTTTGGTAGTAAACCATGCTTAAGGTAACTTAAAATATAGTATGTTCTGCAAATATCAAATAATTGAAAGTCACAAGCATGAGACAGCAGCCATATACCATATTAGTTTACCTGAATTGACTCCATCTGACCACCAAAAAGATAAAATGGTGAAGGTTGCTACCATCAAATAAGTGTCCTGCTGGCACGCGTTTCCTTCACCCTTTTGGTCCAATATTTGATGCAACTTGTGATATGCTGACAAATCTGTCATGTGTTGTTTATAGTCATGTATATGGTGTAGTCCAATTGTTGCTCTGTTGTGTTAGTATTAGATCTAGAAATAGTGTTGAGACAGGGACACCTTCCACACTCTGCTTTGAAGTGTGGGAACCTTGGATACCATAAGCGGTTCTTGCCTTTTTCTCCATTTTCAACGCTCTCGTGACTCACGGGATCCTGTGATTGCAATAGCTTTGCTTGACAAATTGGAAAGCTTAGTAAAGACAAAGATTCAGAAGATGCCATGCCCCAATGTATAAATACAAGAGAGAGGTCTCAGTCCACCAATAGTTTAACCATCCCATAGTATCATATAATTACGCAACCCTTGCTAATAGAACAAAATGGATGATGACAGGTATTGGAACTATTGGAGGATGGTGAGATGCTGCAACAAGATCGATGGAAGATGCCCGAAGAGGAAGAGGAGGAAGATGAGTTCTGGGGCTTCGATGATCTCGACGGTGAATGGGATGAATGTGATACCCCATCATCATCTTCATCAACGAGAAGCTCCCAACCATAACTAGTCTTAGATAATCTCTCTTAACATCCTAACCCCATTTGAGTGGGGAGAGAGAGCATGTACATAAGTACTCAGTTGTATTGCCCATTTGCATACCTTGTTTAATACCTGCAGGCCTTTCTATCTCAAAGTTCTCTCCTTGCAGTGGTGATGGTGGGCCTGTGACAGGGTACTCTTCTGTTAAGTTTGGCAGCAAGCACATGCGGTAATAGGAAGATTTCGGCCAGGTGGGTGCCAAGTGGGTCTGGGTGGGGTTGGTCTGCACACAAGGACAGGACCGGCCAGTCCTTTATTACTCCATTAGTTGGTAGTTTGAGACAGGTAGGACTTTTGTTTCTAGCTTTGTCCTTTTGAGTGCAACGAGGATAAGTGAGTGGTTTAAACATATGAACCTAGCAGATTAGTTGAGACAAGTCCAGAAATCACTGGAGATATGAGGGGGGTTGGGAAGAAGGTGGTTAGCTTTTAGAGCTCTTCCTGGCTCTGTTGCCTCCCAAAGGTGGTGGTTGGAGGTGGTTGAGATTAAAAGACCTTTGTGTGTGTGGAGCTGCTGAACTGCTGTAACAGCCAACATAGATGCAGAGAGGGCATTTAAAACACATCTCCTTTATAAACAACCCTGTGAAATGGCATTGGGTTGTCTATGGAAGAGGAATATCTAGCCTGAATGAAGGCAGGCAGATGAAGCATCCTGGGTTTGGACTGACGCTTGCCCTTGAAATGGTGATGATATATAACCTAACCGGCTCATTTCAGACGAGGGGCTTCTTTGTCCTGAAAAGAGACAAATCACACTACAACAACCTGCACCTACTTAAGCAAGCTAAGTAGCAGAAAACTATGGCTCGCATTCTATCCAGGAAACCTTCTATTATCACTGAGAACAAGAAAGAATTGGATGGAGATGGACCCAGTTATCCATTAAAAAGTCCCTAGTTCTAGTAGGGCAAAAGTGTAAAATTAGACAAATATATCATACTTTGTTATAAAATTTGACATAAACAACAAATAAATAAATAAACTAATTTTTGTAACTAACAAGGCAAGAGTGCTAGTGAGCCTCTGGATATTTGTCTCTTCTTAATTGAATAAATTTAAGTCCAAAAGTATATTCAAATCCTCATTACTTCAACATGCTCTGACATGATATATATTGCCTGACAAAAGTTATTGCTCTATATATGCTTGAGAAGTGTGTTGATTATAGATTCAGTTAGGCCGCGTGGTGGAATAAGGAGCTATTTTATCAAATATATTTATTTGTCAGGGGATAATTTTATTTGGCTCAATGAGGGTTAAATCTCTCAAATTCAGACAAATTTAATCCGGAGAGAGAATTGGGTTTGAACACAGAAAAGCTTCAGTAACTCAAATAAATCACGGTGTATTCTCATCATTCCCTTTGAATTAGGATGATAAAGTGTGCCACTTAATGAAGAAAGCGAATGGTATAAAACATCTGAGTGACTTTTCTGAGTTGCCGAGCATTGCTCTTCTGCATAAGCTTATCCTCTGCAAAAGGATGAGTTATTCTTTTTCATTTTCCAATTCGACCACTAATTCTCTACAACCAATTAGCATAACATCAAACCGCACTCAAACATGACCAAAGGCTAGCACAATGTTAGAGATCATTTCTACTATTGCATCGCTCTTTTGGTACCGTAATAGGGCTTGTAAATGCAATCTTTGTCCGAGGGGAATCTGCTAACACACAACCAACGTTCATTGAAGCAGGGAATTCATATTATTTAAGAGGTTGATACAGTTTTGATTGAAGACTTCTACTTAATATTTGATCAAATTATTTCTTCAGTTTTGATAGATGATTGGAAATCTTTAGTATCTACACTAATAATATTCAAACACAAGATTTTTGTTCTAAATAATGATCATGTACTTGAGAAGAAACTAGAATGCAAAGGACAAACTTATTCTGTCAAAGGGTTCAGATTGTATATGTCACACGAAGAATGATTGATCTTCTTTCACGACTTCGACCATTGAATTGCGCTTTGCATAGGTGTCATAAGTGCAATATTGACTCGTGATCTATGCTGTGGATGGAAATGATCTATTATGCTTTAAAAATTATGCAAAATATGATCTTATGATTAAAGTCGTCAGAGAAGATCAATTATTCTTTCATGCGAGAGATACAATCCAAACCCTCTGCCCAATAGGCATGTGCTGATGTGTAATTGAAGAATAAATGCAGGGAACAAGTGAAAAGTAATTAAATGGATTTAAGGCACACTGAACTTCACAATGGTTCGGATTTATTGAAAAGACCAAATTGCCTCTTATTTTTTTAGTGTTTGTAAAGTTAACAGTAAAATGATAATTGAAAAGGAATAAGAACAACCCAATTTTCTAGTATAAGCCTATGCTACTATTTTAATGAAATAGACTTGTACCATGTGGATGGCACATCTCCCACAGGGTATAAGCCACAACTTCTTGACGTTTGGCAAGAATTTGAGAGGATATCCCTTTACTTGGGGATACCTTCCACGTATTCTGTAATCAAATAAAGAAATGGATAAGTTCCAATATGGCAGAACGTACTCAAGTCCCCAGTCAAACAGGAACATCAATTACTATAGCACTTTCGTACCAAATGTCATCCGGTTCCACTCCACCTCTTGTCTTCATCCGGTGGCACACTTCTTCCCTCTTCTTTCTTGCCGAGTAACGGAACATCCACGCAATGTCTGCTTTAGCTTCACCAAGAATTCCTTCCCATCAATAAATAGTGCAATAAACCATCAGAAACTTACTGGTGCATGCTAGAATACAACACGACACGTAATACAAATGGAACCACTGCACGACAAATGGTAACACCAAAAGTTTTAACCAAAATAACCGCAAACAATTTCATGCACCTTTTAATAACGTTTCGGTGCCGTGTTGTTTTGCATGACAACCGTCCAAAAATTCCTAGTTGCCGGCAGAACAGTACACAACATTGCATCAGAAGATATTTAAAGCCAACCTTAACTACTAAAATGGAGAATACACAGCAGGTATCTACTTAATTACAGTGGGCTATATACACAAGAAACTTTTAGTGTCCATTAGGATTTTGGTGATCATGCCATCATCAATTCATCATCCCTATGATACATATGCATTCATAAGGGGCCCAGGTCATACCAAATGCTAAAAATTTACTGAATAGGCAATCTTTGCTCCAAGGAAATAGTTTAGCTATTTGGTATTGCTTGCCAAGTTGCCAAAAATGTTCATGTGGTGAAAATAAACGAACTTTGCTCCAAGGAAAAATAATTTGGCTTATTAATATTACTTGCCAGGTTGATGAAGATAAGGAAAATAATTTGGCTTATTAGTATTACTTGCCAAGCTGATGAAAATGTTCATATCGTAAAAAATTGCTCCTCAAATCTTTAATTGCTCGGCTCCAGGATTAGTTTGGTGCATGTACGCACACAGACTTGAAGTGACATGTCTGTAGTAGAATAGATGCAACCCACATCAACATGGTAGTTAAGTACATCCCTAGTACACAGCCAGTGACAGATAAACATCAATGTTCAAGTATATGCATAATTGATATAAGTATACACATATGGATAAATGCAACTGCTTAGTGTTAATAAAGTTTACTTCCTTATCCCAGATACCACAGTGCACTAACAAACAAAAGCTTGAAGACTGCACTGACCATGCTAAATAAAAGAAGAATCAAGTCTTTAGAAATGCTAAAATTTATAGATAACAGGCAGGATAGCAGGTCAACCATATGTGGGAGCTCAAACAGCACAAACGACAAGCATTATTATCTTATCTACATAGGGTTGGCAACCTAAAGTGAGGTTCACTATGGGAAAAAAGATGATAAAGTTAAAAACCAGCACATTTGTGTAGCAGGTACCATCCTTCAACTAACATGCATGCATACACGCATGCTTGCTTGTATACTTATATGTATCTATGAATGTGTATGCAAGCATATATTAGACGGTCTCAATAACTTAAAGGATTACTGGTTCCTGGAAAACTCCCAGAACCAAGTTGTACGTGTAACTTCCAGATTTATCCATGCTTGCATAAGCTGAAGACTAGTATGAAAGACCGAAATTGCAGATTATTAGCCAATTGTCCATATAACATAGCTCTCCTTTGATTCTGAATAGATAACTTAACTCACACAGTCACCATGCAGAAGGAAGAGAAAAACAAATTCCACGATTGTTTACTTGATTGGTATGAAGAGTATGATATCTTTTCACTCCATTAGAAAAAGTGGTTCCCATGATTGGATTTGTCTGGATTTCAGCTGGAACTCCTTTCTGTACCTTATTAATTAAAAGAAAAACAAAGAAACAAGAGCGCATTAATTTTTTACCCTGTTTGCACATATGAAAATGCTGGGGGCAATTTACCTCTTATGTACACGACATATAAAGCACCTCTCTACATGCAAGTACCTTCACTCCAGCATTTTGACATGTATATATATGCACTCACTGAAGTGGAACACAATATCATCAAAATCAACCACAGACTTGAAAAAACAGATGCAGTCAGTATACTTTTCAGAGAATTGGGTTCACAAATCAGATGTGATATATTTCTGAGAACGAAATTGGGCCAACAAAACAGATATGATATTAAGGTTCTTAAGATTGCAGTAACCAATTGCTCCACATCATACAAAGCACAATGTACAAATTGACTGGCTGTTCCAATTTGGTTGATTATGTGGATATTTAGTCACTGAGGCTTCAAAAATATTAGTCCAAGATGATGTATATGTGGCATAACCCCACAATGGGAACATCCTATGATGCCACAGTGAACAATGATGAAATAACAGTTTGTAAGTCCTTTTGAACTAGGCAGGCTAATGTATAATATTTACAAAAAAGAATGCAGGCCCTAGAGCGCGGGTGGAACTCTAGCAAGTTCACATAAATAACATTTATCTAGATTTTACAAGATTCAAAATTTCTCATACCTGGATAACATTGAAAATTCTAAAGAAGATCTGGAATGTTTAAATTCCAGTAAAATAGTTGTATATTCATATTCTGAGCTCAGAACAGTCTAATTTTGAAAATTTCTGCAAAAATTTCTGGCAATCACCTAGAAAAGCTTCCTCAGGCTGATAAAGTAACCTACTTCTCTTGAGGTTTCAAACTGGTGTTTGAACTTTTAAGGGTACATTCTTCCTAGTTAACCAAATTTTTGCTTTGGCTAGAGCAAAGAATATGACCGACAGGGATCCATGCTTTTCTAAGTGATATTTGGTCCTTACATATAGTTCAATATGCACTTGAAGCCACAAGAAATATTCTTCGGGGAAACCAAAACATTGACATGGATCTAATATAGAGGGTTTCATATTCTGTCACACTGCATGAATCTTGCAAGAATATAATTTTTTTTATCAGTATAGACATTGCAAGAACATAATTCCTATCCGACGGAAACAAAGAAGTATCTTTATGTTTGTCCCATATAGAATCATTAACCAACGTCACTTGTTTCACAGCAGTGAAGCATTATGGAGCATAACTTCACTACATAACAAGATTGGATTATAGTAGCGTTCCTCATCTATCAGAAGTACTCCTTTAAGTAGTTCTCTGGATGTTCCTAGTCTCATCAATTAATCAGCACAAGTCACTTAGATATATCACAGTAAACAAATAAGTCTTATCCTTCTGAATTAGTGTTTGCACACTTCCAGCTGGTTGATCATAACAATTTCTAAGATACAGACTAGCACATTATGATCTTAAAATTTGGCTGCAGTGCATTGTTTGTTTTATTTAAAATTTTAGCATAGGCTGGGAACAAGAAATGATTTCTTCAGGTTTGAAGAAATAATTTTCCGACGAATGCTAATAGGGAATGAACAATGGAAGTAAGAAAATAACAGTCTTTGAAATAATAAATTATGGAATAATTGTTAAATGATAATGTCCACACAAAATTAACCAATCTGTTAAGAACTCTTTGACATAACATGAGTAATTGAATAAAAGATATTTTCTCTAAGTTCACTCTGTCGTAGTTCTTGTTGCCGTTGCTTCTTGTGCTAAAATTATCAAATTATCATCGATCCAGTCATCTTGGTCCACAGCTCAAAAGCATGAAATCAGTCAAAAAGTCACAAACAATACATTCCAGATATGGCCATCATGAGCTTGTCAGACTTCCTCAACATTGTCAGTTCTACCATTTACATTCCCAAAATTTCTCGCATAAACCTAATAAATTCCAAAGGTTATTTACAGTCATCTACCAACTTCATAATTTCCTATTCAAGTATATTTCTTGAATATAAAACCCTATCACTTACCACACTTCAACATATAAACAACATAATGGAAGAACATCTGCTAAGGGCATCAAGCAATGAACAGACACATAAGATCCGAAGTCAATGCCAAATTATAAGGCATTCAGCTAATTCCCTACTCACATCAAACTGGCTCCTGAGAAATATGGTTTACCTCACCAATCATGCCCAAAGGAGGCACTCATGCCACATTTAGAAAGGCTGATGGTATGGACATATCTAGTGCCTAATCTATGCTTCTTGTAAAGATTGACAAAATTCACATTAGTCCTCATCCAAAATTTGCACACCAAAAATAACTATTAAAAAACTACTTACTGAAGTTTGTTTAGAGCAAGAGCTTTCCACAATATGAAGAAGATAATTTGCAAGTGAACAAAACGGGTTTTAGCCCCAACGCCTGACGTCTTAATTCACAAAAGTCAATGAAGAACAAAATTTAACATAAAATTTACAATAATTATGCACATACAAGTCCTTTTTAAGGAAATGTCCCAAGAATTGATGTTGGATTACCGGCTGCTAGTCTAGAGTATAATCACGGGAGGAAAATACACCTAGATTCACAACCTAAATACCTTTATATGGATAAGTGTAGAAAGGGTGATAGAGAGTCTAGAGCAAAAAAGAGAGTGAAGTTCTCTTCTCTCTTCTTTTTAACCACCATGGCAAAACTTCTCATATATTCAGAATGGGTGATGTTCTCACGTTCATAAAATTAAAGGTAGTTTCTCATTTTTTTGGTGGGAGACCAACTCTCTCACAATTCAAATTCAAATGGATCAGGTTGACCCATCATGGGCGTCCAATCCGGATCCATAAACACCAACATCTCCCACTCACACATGATGGGCTCGACTTTGTCCCCACATAAATATATATCACTCTCTACATTACTCATATATCCATATATTCATATTTGGCAACTAGATCGTATGACCAGCAAGCATATTTGAGCCTTTATAGCTATTCACCTGTTAGAGATAAATAGCAGCTCGAACCCTAACGAAAATATCTTGCTGTACCTCAGACTCCTTTTGTTACATCGATCTCAGCATCTTTAATCCCTCAAAATAAATTTTAATATATATAAGAGCATACTAGACCATGGACACTACTTATATCCACAATTATGTCTTAAACTTTTATAATTGACTACTTGGTCGATTGGTGAATATAAGGATGTAGACAAAACAGTCTTCTTTTTCAATTTGAATCCCTTAATTTCAATTCAGCAGCTTTCCCAGATATGCTTCGTTAGACCGTATTATCATGATCACTGGTTGCATACTAAAGTAGCTTCCACTAAATTGAAAAATCAAGAAACAATTAAAAGTCCTAAGGGTACTATTAGTGGTTATATAAACCTCAAGGATCTCACACATGAAGAAGCGGGGATTCATTCACTCACTAACCCTTTTGGTCGTCTTAGCACACGTGGTATGAATCACGTGCTACGGTATTAATTCTCTTTCTTAAAAGAGCGTATGTCTCATAGTATCGAAGATACTGTATAGACTTGAGTTCAGATACATCACAGTGCCCAACCTGAGTCTTTCATATATCCTGCCTTGACAATTAAGAACTCATGTCTGGCTTCTAAACAAACCAAATAGACGATGGGGACATCTACCTCAATTACAATATTGTTATTATTATTTTTAAAGTATTTAAGTAACCTCGTCTTGACTTTTTTGTCAAGGCGACAATTGTTTTAAGCTCAAATTTCAATTTAGGGTTCATACTAGCTTAAAACTGTCTCATCTCTACACGTTTTAAAATAAATGTCAGAGGCGATTGCTTGTGTGAGAAGGCCAATCTCAGTCTGTCGACATACTTTCACAATATGTGCCTAGCACATCATTACTATGTGTGTGTATTTTTTTATCGAATATGGAACTTATCCATAGTAATCTCGGACATCTTTTTAAACAAACATCATTCATTAAATAATAATAAGAAGAGATAAACAGAATCATATGAACAAATCATACTTGCAAATACATCATATCCTTCTTAATCCTAGAGATCTTACATGCTCAACAAATACATCTCTAGCAATTGGTTTGGTGAGCGGATCTACTATCATTTGACATATTGGAATGTATTGCAAAGTCACCTCTTTCTGTGCTACAATATCTCTCATAAAGTTGTACTTGATATCAATATATTTAGTTTTGCTATGATACTTGGGGTCCTTCGTAAAGGCGATGGCTGCTTGACTATCACAATGTATAGTGACTAGACTCCCACTATCACTCAAGAATCTCAAATGTTTAAGAAATCTTTTCAACCAAACGGCTTCCTGCACTATTGCTGAACAAGCCACAAATTTGGTTTCCATCATAGATAATGCTATACAAGTTTTCTTCTTTCTACTCCAAGAGATGGCACCATTATTGAGCAAGAATGCATAACCTGAAGTAGATTTACGTTCATCTGGATCTCCATCCCAATCAGCATCCGTAAATCCCTTTAAACATAAGTTATTTTCCTGATAGCAAAAGGAATAATTCATAGTGCCTTTCAAATATCTCAAGATTCTCTTGATAGCCTTCCAATGATTTGATCCTGGATTAGACTGATATCGGCTGACTAAACCCACTGCATAACATATGTCAGGCCTTGTACACATCATAATATATATAAGGCTCCCAACTGCACTAGAATATGGTACTTTGGCCGATTGATCTCTTTCTTCTGGAGTCTTTGGACATATCTTGAGGCTTAAGCCTTCGCCTTTTGCTACAGGAATATCAATTGGGTTATAATTTCCATATGAAACATTCAAGAATTTCTTTATATACGTTTCTTGTGATAAAGCCACAAAGTTTCTTGAACGATCTCTATGAATTTTTACACCAAGTATACAACTTGCTTCACCCATGTCCTTCATTTCAAATTTAAAGACAACCATCCTTTTGTAGCCATGACATATTACTTGTCATTCCCAACCAATAAAATATCATCCACATAGAGTGATAATATTATAAACTTTTCTTGTGAACGTTTGACGTACATACAATGATCTTCATCTATCATGGTAAAATCATATGATATTATTACTTAATGAAATCTCAAATTCCACTGTCTAGATGCTTGCTTTAGGCCATATATTGATTTTTTAAGCTTATACACCTTTTGCTCTCGGCCTTTAGCAATGAAACCTACAGGTTGTTCTATGTAGATTTTTTTTTCTAATTCTCCATTGAGAAATGCCATTTTAACATCCATTTGGCGCAATTCTAAATTTAATTGCGCCACTATGGCTAAGATAAGCCGAATAGAGGCAAACCTTACTACTAACGAGAAAATTTTCTTAAAGTCAATACCCTCCTGTTAGGTATATTCTTTCGCAACTAGTCGGACTTTATATCTCTCAATTGATCCATCTCTTTCGTTTAATCTTGAGAACCCATTTGTTCCCAATGGCCTTACGTCCAGTAGGTAGACCAACCAATTTTCTGACTTGATTCTGTTTCATTGACTCCATTTCTTCTTCCATGGCTTTTTTTCACTCTTCCTTTGCAGGGCATAATAGAGCTTCGCTTATAGGTTTAGGTTCTTCTCATCTTGTATAGTAACCATCAAGGTTTCTCCTTCAATCTTAAATCGACGATGAGGAACACTTTTTCTATTGCTCTTACGCAATTGTAATTCTTGTGAAAGAGACTTATCAGGCAACTTCTTACTCCCATTAAACTCAAGATGTTGAGGCAATTCCTTATGCACCTCAACTGTTTGAGTGTTAGTGTTGGCTGAATCCTCCAACTCATATAGAGAAATATTCTCATCAACTGCACCCCTACTAGGAAACTCATTCTCTAAGAAAATGATATCTCGTGATTCGATTTCAGTTAAACCTCCATTAGCATGCTCACCAATGAGCACATATCATTTGGAGTGTTCTAGGTGAAGAAAATCCTAGGCAGTTTCATGCATGCATTTCAAAAACACAGCGGATGACATTTAGATCAATCATACTAATCTGGCATGCAAAAGATCAGATCTAAAACTACCTACACATGGATCAATGACATCAACATAACATGCTAGAGCTGAAATAAAAATATCATATATCAATGCAATAGATCAAATCTACTATGCTACTGAGATCGAATCTCAATACCTGAGCGCAGATCGATATTTACCGCAGCTAAGAATATAAATTTGCTGGTTTTTCTAATTGCACGCAGCCGCGTAGTCGTCCGACCTCCACAGGTATCCACACGAAGCTTCTTATCCAATCGAAGGTTTGCCAAACTCCCCGGGGTGCTAGCTCCCTTGCAGAATTTCTTCTTGATGGCTGATCGAACTCCTTCCTTAGATATCTCGGATACTTCCAAGAGGTGAAGGAGGACGTTTAGGAGGAGAATGTGGTGGAAGAGAGATGAAGACAAGACACTCTTTGCTTACTTTTCCTCTCTTCCTAAAACCCTAGATCAAAACCTTAGAGAACCCACGAATTGAACAAACCCACACCCATACTTCTTTCTCTCGGTTTTTCTCTTGGTGAAACACTTCTCAGATATCTCACGCATGCCCAAAGAAGCCCCTATTTAATTTGGCGTCCAACAAAAATGGTTAGGATGAGGATAAGGAGTGGTTTGATTCAAAATCAAAACCATTCAAACTTGAATTCAAAATTCAAGTTGAATTTCAAATCCAAATTTCAACCATGTTTATCCCAACAACTTGGGTGTTAAGAGGAGGTGAGAAACTTCAAATTGGCGTAGGAATTCCTCACGCAAATTCTGAATTTGCGTGGAGAAGAGAAGGGTGTGGGGATGAGGTGGCGCAAAGGAAGAATTTCAATTCAAATTTAAATCAATTTTAGCCCAATCCAAATCCTATTTGGTTAGAGTCAAAGTTGAGCGAACCTAATCTAATTAGGTCCCTAATCAACTTAATTAAATTCTAATCCAATCAAGAATTAACAGAGTTCAAATCTTGATCAAATCAGGAATTAATTTTCTTCGCGATTAGGTCATCTTATAACCTGATCAAGTCAACCCTAATTGAATCCAATTCAATTAGACTTGATCTGTACCTCATTGCTCAATCAAATTGAGCTAATCAACAATCTAATTGCTAATTAATCCTCCAATAATTTCTAACTCTTAGCAAATTATTTATTACAATTTTTGCATAAGGTTAATCATCAATCATATTGACTATTGTATGCTTAAATGATTCATAATCGTTAATCAACTATCTGATCAGACAAAAATCTCTATTGTGAATGATCTCATAAGTTCGAACACTAAGTCGGTAGCATAGAAATAAATTTCTGTACTAATCAAAGTGACCATCTAGCAATGATACCTGACGTCCGGATAGGTAGAATTGTCGCAACGTAACATTCAAGAATCTTTGGCATATGGTTATCATATAATTCATCTTTTTGACCATCAATGCTCAGGATGACTTCAGAGTTAAACTGTCAACTCTTAATCAGTTCATCCACATGATGTCTCAATCTTATAAATCCTGTGACTCCTCATAAGGATTATCCTGACCAAGACTTTACTAAATTGAAACACAGTGAAGCATTATCTCCAACAACTTGGAGTGGTCAATCCCATCTGGACTTACATACAGACTTCGCAAGTATTTGACTATATCTAGAAACCTTCCGTCACTGTATTAGAAATATAGATAGTCCGGCACCAAAACATAGTGAGTTGCTTGCAAATTACCGTGGTGATCTCAGATCGGAGGGATACTTATACCTATATCCTTCACGAGCTACTCTTGACAGCAAAGTGCTTCACAGTTGAGTCAAATTCAGTGCAAATGTACTCCTATATTTTACCTACATGACATATCAGTGTCTCCACACTCTTTGATTATGAAGACAATCAACCCATATGGTACACAACGATCTATACTTAATAAACATTATCATCCTATTAATAATATATCATTTAGTCACGAACAACGTTTAAGAACTACACGATAAATCTTTCTTTATCGATTGGAAGTAGTTCTAAGGACTTCATCATAACATAAGAGTTTAATAAAGAAGATGCAAAATTTATGATGAATTTATCAAATAATTTTATTAATTTATAATTCATATACAATTTACAAAGAGCACAATCGTCTACAGATAGACAATTAGCTTTAGGACATAATTCCCAACACTAGGTGCCTAATGAAAATACATTTCTTTCCTCTGGGATCCAACTTTCCATATTTATGAGAAGAATCATGAATATAAACCGGTGATCCATGATCTCAAATAGTTCAAATTCGATTTTCTATTTGTTCATAACTCATAAAGAATGGAAGTAACTGATTTTAAGGGCACTCGGCTAAGTATATAGGTCGTAGTTAATAAAGCATCTCCCCAATAGGAGATTAGTAAGTTAGCTTGTGCCATCATAAATCTAACCATTTTTAAAAGTTCTATTCCTTCTCTCAGCAACACTATTTTGTTGTGGTATTTCAGGAATCGTCAATTGTCTAGTGATCTCTTTTTCATTATAAAATTTTTTAAACTGTTCGGATAGATATTCACGCCCTCGATCTGTCCTAAAGGTTTTCACCTTTTTCTCCAACTGATTCTCGACCTCGATCACATATTTTTTAAAACAATCTAGTGCCTCAGATTTGTGAGAAATCAAATATACACGACCATATCATGTGAAATCATTTATAAATGTAATGAAATATGAGGCTCCATGCCTTACCCTCACATTTATCGGACCATAAATGTTAGAGTGGATCAACTGTAATGAAAGTTCTGCTCTAATAGCTTTATTGAATGGTTTTTTATTATTTTTCTGCCAGGCAATCTTACATGTGGACAGATTAATTTTGCTGAGTGAGCCCAACAAGCCCTCTCTGGCTAATCTATTCATTCTTTCTTATCCATTATGTCCTAATCTAGCATGCCATATATTCTCATCCACATTTGAATCACTTGTATGAGCAATTAAAAAAAACAACATTCATCATAATTATACATAAAATGCTCAATATCTAGTACAATAAACCATTAGTTTTTCATCAAACAGACATGATAGTACTCAACTGCGGAAAACTAGTAAGGATTGTGCCTGCAATCAAATTCGTGCCACAGGATACATAACTAGTACCATAAAACACAGTAGCACAATAAATAAAAACACAACCATTACAGAAGTTCAAGCTAAACCCTAAATTCAGAAGAACAACTACAGATATCAAATTTCGTCAGATCTCAGGTGCGTAGAGAACATCAAGCAGAAGTAAGGTTCGACCACCATGAAGGTTTAACTTACGTATCCCGATCCCTTTAACTTCAATTCTGATATTGTTTCCTACATATATCCATCTCGTTCCTGCAAAAATCCGACGAAACTCCACATACGCATTTCTGTTTCTAGCTACATGATCTATAGCTCCTAAGTTTATAATCCACAAAGGATAAAATTCGGTGAGTAATACAGTGCTAGAAACATATGCATAATTAAAAAAAGCAGTGTTAAATGCTACCTTCCTTTGCTCGAAGCATTCACGAGCAAAATAACCCTTTTTGCCATAGTTGTAGCATTTCATTTTTGCTTTGTCCTTCTTCTTGCCAAAGTGCCTTCCCTTTTTAAACCACTTCTTTTTGTTCTTCTTGGGTCCAATCCAATTCCTTCCTTTCCATTTTTTTCCATTTCTTGTTATATTTAGAGCCTGAAGCTCCTCCAAAACTGGTTGCAGCAACATATGCTTGTCCAGAAATTTTAACAGTCCCAAGTCATTCATCTTTCAATTCAATATGACGAGCAACATCATCAAAGATCTTGACAATATCATTATGAGTCAAATTGATCTTCATGTGCTCTCAACTATTAGGGAGGGACCAAATTATAGCCTGAACTTGTTGTTCCTCTATGAGATAATATCCTGATGATTTCAACTTTCTAATCATGTTCGACATCTCTCCCAAATGTTGTTTGATAGTATGATTGGGTGTTTTTATGTGCCAAACTTGATAGTTAGCTACCTCAATTTGGTGATAGTAGTGCCCCCAAACTTTCTTTTTAGGACAATCCACATTTCATGAGCAGTAGAATACTATTGATATTCTGGGACAAAATTATCATCCATTGAGCTAATCATAATACCACATGCAATGGAATCTTCTTTTCCATGCCTATAAGCTTCCATATCCCTCCTATATTGGACAGTATTCCCTTGCAAGTTCCACCATTACATGGTTGATAGCCTTTAGTGCTTCTTATTCCTTCAGAACATACTGAATTTTAAGGTGCCAAATACCATAATTATTTTTGATCGACTTATCACCTTTGTTTAAGTCAGCAATAATATTCTTTGAATCCATTCTTAGCACTACAGAGAGAAATAATTCAAATCAATGTCCAGTACAATACACATATATTCTGCTACTCATGATAATTAAATTAATGATAATTTAACAAAAAGTACGGAATCAAAAGTTCATAATGTTCCCAATCATCATCTATTATCCTAATGTCCAATTATCATAAATTTAACTTCATAGTGCAAAATATCCACTTGATGTAAAATTTTACAAACAAACAACCATACATATAATATATCACAGAGTTTTAGCATAATAGAAACAATCATGCATAATAGGAGACAAATATTCATTAGGTCCTATACAGCTACAATATTTACAATCATGAGGAATAATACTCATTTTATCCTCTTTTTTATGCTTAATTGACTTAAGAACTTCATCCCTAATCCTATCTCCCACTCCTCGTGCCAGTAGACCACTATTAGTCTTATCAAAAATAGCATGGCCATAAGATTGGAGCCTGTCACCCATAGATAACATAAAAGTGCGCTTCACTGCACTTGCCAAGTGACAATCCCATTCGTTTTTAAGCAGCAATTTTAAATCCTTATATGTCTTGTTTATTTCAATATTTTTCAAAAGTATTTTACACTTCCAAACCAATCTTGTGGTAGAGTTTCTGCAAGCACATTCACTTTCATCTTTTGATATTCTTCGTCAGTATTCAATATCCATTTGTATTCATTGTCTAGGTGAATAATATGCTCAATCAGATCAAAATCTGAATCCACCTCCTCCTTTTATACATGCAAATCAACTTACGTTCAAACTTCCTAAGTACATGAGGTGTTTTAAGAACCCTTTTGGTTCTCCTTAGGTATGCCATCTTTACAAACGAATTCGTACGCACGTCAAAGAACTATTGGCAAAAAACACCATATTTAAAATCTAAATATATGATAATGTAAATATACAAAAGAATTTCAACAAACATTTGGACATATAAAGCATATAAACAAAGTATTATTCTTGTTATTATTATTATTATTTAAACTGAAATTATATTTTGTTTTTCATTTAATCTCACGGCTCACGCTCAAATGCGGATGCACAGCTTCAGGCACTGATGCATGCATGCCATATGGACGTGCTGTATCTAAGCACAGATGCGCGCCCCTTTTATTTGTGAACCATCAACCCACCATAACATTAAATTATTTTATTTTATTTATTTTTTATTATCTGTGGAAGAGCCCACCATAGTGACTTGCCACTGGGCCCTCATGCATCCCCGATGCATTGTACTGCAGCACAAGCTTGATGCATGTGAGGCCACAATCACGTGTGATTGCAAACACAACGCGCTCGGAGAACCTTTTTGTTTGAATATTTCTTCATCAGGACCCACAATCATGCGTGAAAGACTCAAGGTGCTTGCAGAAAAAATTTTGACACATAGACAAAGGAGAAACAACTTCCGTGAAAGTGGGTTGTACACAGGAGTGGAAACTTTGGTCAACTCCCATAGTCAACCATCACAACAGTGATGTGTGAGGCCGTTCGCATGGGTTAACACAATCACGTGATGCACGTGATCGTCTTCTTCCTTTCATTCATTTCAGATTTATTTAGATCTGATTTTTAAACTTCTGTATCTCTTGCTATACTTAACCAAAATTTACAAGTAATATACCATTTTAAAGCTTGTTAAAAACTCTACAGATACATGTAAATCTTATTATCTGAAACCTAATCTATAGCAAAAACAATGACAATCAATTTTTGGGTCATTTAAATAGGATTCCATTTTCTCTTTACATACTCAATATTATAATCCGAAAATTTTCAGAATTGTTTCATGCTATATGGTATACATGTGTGTGAAAAAGCATATCATGAAACAACATATACACAAAGTTGTCATTATTGAGTGATCAAACTCCTATATGATGAAAATACAAAAATAAACTTTTAAAATTCTAACTATAGCATAATCAGTGACTAGATCAGCCAGAAAACAACAATGCATGGCTCTGACACCATTTGAATAACAAAATTTAACATAAAATTTATAATAAATATGCACTTACAAGTACTTTTCAAGGAATATCCCAAGAATTGATGTTGGATAACCGACTGCTAGTCCAGAGCATAATCACGGGAGGAAAATACATCTTGATTCACAACCTCAATGCCTTTATATGGATAGGTGTGGAAAGGGTGATAGAGAGTCTAGAGCAAAAAAAGAGAGTGAAGTTCTCTTCTCTCTTCTTTTTAACCACCATGGCAAAACTTCTCATATATTCAGAATGGGTGATGTTCTCACGTTCATAAGACTGAAAGGTAGTTTCTCATTTTTTTTTGTGGGAGACCAACTCCCTCACAATTCAAATTCAAACAGATCGGGTTGACCCATCATGGGCGCCCAATCCAGATCCATAAACACCAACAGTCAAAAACAAATCATAAGGTACTAAACTGGATATTAATGGAAAGAAAGAAGTGCAACTGGAACATCAGACTCCCAAGAAAATGTCTAACCAGAGGTAACATCAATTTGAGAATAACGTTCCAACCTAAACTAAAGAAAGAAAAAATAGGGAAAAGAAAACTTTTATCTGACAAAGAAGGCATGTCTTTTACCCTGAAACCCTTCAAATGAGCATTGACTCGAACATATATCTCATCTCTTTAATATTATTGCTCAAAGAAACCCAAACAGTGCAAATCCATCAAAACACGATCAAGAAAGTAGATATCGGCAACCAATCAATTAAATGCACCAATCAACAACGCTTACTAGATGGTAGCCACTTCCATTCGCATCTGAGACTTCATTTATCCTATGGAATTAATTAAATGATAGATACATGCCAGTGAGCATTCGATGGAGAACGATTGATCAAACAACAGACATTACCAGGGGAAAGGTTTCCGCACCATGTATTTATGTCAATCCGGGCCATGCCGTCGTCCAGGGTGAAGGAGATGTCGGTGATCCTATCCACCAGCCCAACAGCCCGACCTGCAGCAGTCGCCCAACCATCACCAAGAGCCAAAAAGGAGCTTAGGGTTAGGGTCAAGGATTTCCGAGAGAAGATGGGGGAAGGAGGGAATGGTGTTACGTTTCGCGATTTCGGAGCCAATGACGGTGAGTGTGGACTTGCCGTCGCTGGCATGGTAGGCTTCGGCGATCCGCTTCATGGTTACGGGCGGGTGGGGGCGCGGAAAAGCGAGGGAGCTCAGATTATGGCGGGCCACTCCAAGCCGCGCGTGTCAAAAACGTCGGGCCCAAAGAAATGTTATAAGCTCCCATTCCAGTTGCTGTCCATAGTACGGTAATTAATTTGGAAGTTAATGATATTACCCGAGTGGGGTAGATAATTATTCCAAAAAAATATTCTCGTGGTACTATTTATTAGATAATGTACTCTCACAGACTCGCAGTCTACTAATAGTGGATGATAGAATTTTATATTTGATCATTCATTCTCCTCTGGATGCAGTAAGAGCATTGTAAAACCATGCTTGTGAAGATGCGAACAGAGAACAGGCGTGGACAGCCACATGCGATATGACTAACAATTTTAGGTTCTTCTATTTTAATTTGATTTAATTATTTAAAATTTAATTTTTTGAAATTTTATTTTATCCTGAATTTCGATTTGTCTCAATTAACTTCTTAAACTTTTATAATATTATAATTTTTTATCTAAGTGCTATTTCTGTCTGACAACCATGATGAAAATATCACGTGCTATCATGTGATATATAATGGAAGCTAATGTGATATTCTAAATATTTTTTCTCTATTTTTTCTTGTAGCGAGGATTTATATTTTCAATTTCATTACTTTTCTCCATGACTACCTCTTCTAAAACTCTACCATCTCCTACACCATCATCGGCACCTCCGTCTAGACCATCACCATCCCTAAACCCTTCTCTATGGAGGCCACAACTACCACCAAGATCATTTCCATCACCATTCTTTTATCAAATGTTGAAAAATTTGAATTTTGAGGTCACATAGATCTTAGTTGTCTCTTTTTTTTGTTATTTATATTTGTTTGAAAAATTATGTATTTGATAGGATTTTGGGGTTGTAATAATTTAAATTATTAGTTTGTTTGATCTGTAGCTAATCTTATAAACTCACAATACTAATCTTGAAGAATCTAAATTTTAAAGAAGTCAAGAAGAAATGAAAAACAACCAATCCTAATCTTTCGTGCTTTATTCTTCCATCTTCTTCTTCTCAGGTGGGTCAGGCTTTAAAAAGATGGAGGAAAATAATGAAATAGAAAGCAAAAATCATAACTAAAAGAAAGAAATAAAGAAGAATAAGAAATTTAGAATTTCATATCAGCTAATTTTATGCTACATCAATTTTCACTATATCACATAATAGCACATGATATTTTCATCACGATCGTCAGATGAAAATAGTACTCAAGGGAGAAATTACAATATTATAAAATTTAAGAATCTGATTGTAATGAATTGAAGTTAAGGATAAAAATGAAAACTCTCAAAAAATCTAAAGTTTTTAAAGTAATGAAATAATTTTAATTTGTGAGACAAGAATGAGGCAAGGAATTTCTTTAAATTTTAATTACCGGGTGGACCTAAACTTACCATGTGGTGCGTTCTCATATCAGCTTATCATGACTCTCTC
>KE505779.1:129523-162555 GCA_000441515.1 Elaeis oleifera
AAATTATAATTTTTTTATTTTTTTGGAAGTAATAATTAAAATCGTCATTTGAAATAACGTTTTTGAAAACGCCATTTCAAATGACGACTTTAATTTCAGAGAGAGAAAAAAAAGAAGCTGTCACCGCATCATTATATTCCATCTACATCAAGTCAGCTACATGTCGATTGCGATCTCCACCTCACCTCGGCCTCGGCATGTTCTCGATAGTGATTGAGAAACTGACAATAGTCGTTCAAGCTTCGTCTTTGATCGAGGTATCTACTTCGACCTGGCCGAAGTCATTTAGGTCAGCCAAAATCGATTTATGCCTGCTGACAAACCTCCCTATCCCCGGTTCTACTTTTGGTTCGACCAAAACCGACATACACTTGTTACACACAGCAGGTTTCATTGATAAAATCCACATTGTTTTTGTTTTGAAAAAATTCAAATAAGAAAAAATACCTCCACGATTGAACCACTTCTAAAAAGAATTTCCATCGATCTAATTTATACGCGATAATCAAAAATCGATTAAAACTCATGATGTACACAACTCTTACTCTCTCTCTATAAATAGAAAGACGTAAGAACCTCCACAATAAATTCTCGACTTCTACTCTTTCTTTCTTGTTGTTCTTCATTTTCTGACTTGAGCATCGAAAGATACTCATCGAATAACATTCCGATAAACTTTTTATAGGTTCAAATTGAAGCTCAGACAGCATCTCTACCGTACATCTGTCACCTCTCCTCCGATCTCAGGCGTGGGAGTTGGGCACAACAACCACCTTCTCCAATGCTGCATTGGGACTCCCAAATTCCCCAAAGAGTTTTTGCATGTCGAGGAGCTCCATGCATCTTTACATCAGCATAAAAATCATAGATTTGGCTTGCATTAACAAAAAGGAGAAACATGTTGATAGATTGTAAACACTAAATTCGCTGAGGACTGCATACAATACAATAGCATTTTCATATGCACAAACAAATGTCATAGACATCCTATAGCAACAAAAGAGAATGAAATTTGGATGTGAGAAGATAAAAGAAAGTCCCACGGGGCAGTGGATGCCTGGACGCTTGCTTGTCAAGGATCATAAAAACGAGATCTGCGCCTCGCATACCTGTTCATATTTTGCAGAAGGCATAAAATATCAGCCAAAGTAACTAGAAACCAACAAAGAAAGCTATAACTGCAGAGAATAAGCCTAATGCCATCAATTTTTATGTTACCGATCCTTTGCCATGCTTGAATTCTGGAGGGAAAGAGGAGGACAACACAAGCATTTGGACTGGGGTGCCGGTGGGGTGGGGTGGGGCTGGGGTTGGGTGGGTCGGTGGGTTAAAGATGCATAACAGAAACTCAGATTTCATTTCAATTTGGTTAGGCATGTGCCTGATCAGTGAACCAAATCAAATAATTCCAGAGGAAAGACATCTTTACATTCCAACACAATCAATGTCTAGAGTATAACACATGGAAATTTAAACAAACCTGTAATGGCTGGGAATTCTTCTGGATGCTGCACCACCACCACCACCGGCGGCTCCTACATACTCATCATCGGTTTCCTCAAACCTGTATTCTCTTATGTCTACAGATCTTGTAGAACCCTCATCCAGATTTGAACCATCAGAGCTTGATCGGCCACTGCTTCTCCTTTCACTTCTTTCACTTCTTTCGCTTCTTTCACTCCTTTCATTTCTTCCTGATCTCCGTCGGTTTCTTGAAGCCCTAAAGTTTACAAACAAATACAAGAGGTCCACCACTTGCGTCTATTCCGGTGGAAATCATCATATTCATCTCCTGTCTCTTCATCCCCATACTCAATTACGTAGTCCCCCAAAACCACACCATGTGGTACTTCTGCATGTATGGTGCTCAAGACATCTATGATATCTGAAGACTGCTGGAAATTTTCCAATCTAGTTGTCTTGCAGGGTCTATTCCGAAGGACGTGAATGGGGTGTTTAATTGAGTGTGCTTCTGCAGCTCAAAAAAGTTGCCCACATATGAACAGCATTTCTCTTGGCAGCCCTTTTTTCATGTTCAGATACAGACGGGCCTCATCAATTACAATCCATCCTATAACATCTCCTCTACACAGCGGACAGGTTGGTCGGCTGTTGGGGCTTGATGGGATCTCCTGAAAGCTTTCCAGAGAAGTCTCATTTGTAGTTGATGAAACTTTTGCAATAGCAGGCAACCCATATGCACTCTTAAAACGGCTGAGACAGTTTGAGTGGGTGTGATCTGTATCACACATGAATGGTCGACACCCCTTATCATATGAGGAGCACTGCAGTAATACTCCATTATGTGGGAAATCCAAACATATTGGGCAAGTCACATCTTCCCAATTAGTATCCAACTGTATGTCTTCCAGGTTCAACAAGTTCTGCTTGATACCTCTCTTCTGACAAGTGTCTGAAGCCATACAAAGCTTTCTTAAACAAACTTCACTGCCATTGAATTAAATTTGGCTAAAATGTGACTGGATGAAGCTGCATATGAAATCAAGCAAAAAGACTCGTGAATTCTTTTGGAATAGAAAGGGTCATAATAAGAATATCAATTTTTACATACACATAATTTGAGAAAACATTATTAGCACTTGAGTTTACTGATAACCAAATGGTTGCAATTATATATTATATATTGTATACTCATAGGTATGACAATGTATTTGATCTACAAAGAATGAAAATTCCAAACTGGTAAGTCACTTTATTACCGCTTCACAGTATGCAAAATGAAGTAACTGGAGAAGTGACAGTACAACTCCTTGCTATCAGTTGCATGTCAAATTTATCCAGGCTTCTACAATCATGGATCAGCCACTTGTATAGTATGCATCAACAACAAACGTCCCAGGTAATTTCTACTTAATATCATGATAATTACCTACTTAATATCCTTACTATATGGCATGAGAGGAAGGACTGCTTCAATGATTTTTCAACACAAAAACAATCTGAGTCTACCTGAATTTCAATGCAAGCTTCCATGAAAGTTCAGCTTGAATAAATTTAAGATGAGCATGTCATACAGTGCAATTGTCTGATGTTTCATTTTCACTCATATACCTTTTTGTCTGTAAAAGCTGAATTACAGCCTATACGATAACAATCTTCGATAAAGTAAAGTCATCCTATTCTCTGTTGTTAGAATCGTACGAGTCACGATTCGACTCGTATGATTTGAAATGATTCTAAGCTCGGCCGAGTCGAACCGAAATGAAGAATCGCAAAAGAGGAAGAATCGTACCTGCATCGCGGACTCATCGGTTGAATCGTGTGACTCGCAGGATCGTTCGATACCGTCGAGTCGGAAAAGACAACTCCCAAAATAATTGTTCGTTGTTTTTGGAAGCGGAAGAGTCGGATTTTGGCAAAAAAAGAAGTCCCAAACCTTTGAACTTCTATATGCGACTGTTTCTGCATCTTCTCCGACCGTTTCCAGTCTTTGAAGACTACGGCGAGAATAGGAAGAGAGCGCGTGGTGAAGAGAAATCCTCAAAGCTTTCAAAACATCCCCACGAGTTCGTCGTTCGTCCGGTAGGTACCCCAAGTCCTTTTTTTCTTTTTTTATCTCTCTATTTCTCTCCCCCGATCTCTCGATCTCTTTGTTTCTCTCCCCCGGCTCTATTTCTCTTCTCCGAAGCCACCATGAAGCATTTCTTCTTTTTTTTTAATCCGGCTGAAGTTTTTTCTCGAATCTTCCTACGAAGCCACGTACGAAGCCATCGACGAAGGCTTTTCCCTTTTTTTATTGATCGGACATTTGTTGTGGGCTGACCTGTGGCGTTGCCTATTGTTCCTATGGCCGTGGCACAACCACTTAACAAAAAAAAACAACACACACACACAGCCGTGGCACAGTCACTTAACTAAAAAAAATTAACAGTTCTTACCTTTTTTTTAATATTTTTAATATTTTATCAAATTCATTACACAAATAAGGTATTATTATATTGTTTATCATTTTATAATGTTAATTTGTTTTAATGCTAATATCTATTGTTTATAAAAAACTGAATTTGTTATTGAATCTTACGATTCAAGTCACAATTCGAGTCGCGATTCGAGTTAAGGCATGGATGATTCACGAGTCAAATCCTGATTTGATGTATTAATTGTTAAAATTTAGTTTAGTTACACTCGATTAACTCTTGCTCACATATGCAACAAAAATTATAATAATCCATCTAAAATATGTTCATTTATATAACACCTATCTTATAGTACCCACCGAGTTTCCTTCGATGATGACTTGATTTGTTACCACACCACAGAAATGTTCAAGCACACATCAAGATCCAAATATCCACTTAATAAATTATTCCCTGCAATCATATTAAGCACAACATATATCGTCAACTTCCATCAGTAAGAACTTACATGCATTTATTGAATTTGATAGTTAAAAATTGTGATGACACATGCAAATGTGTATTTAGTCCCATCGGTTACTCGTTGGAAAGATCTTGGATACTTACGCATAGCTAAAGAACCCAAATAATACCTTCTGACTAGTCTTTTTGGATGACATCTTAGGTTGTTACAAAATCCTCTCCAACATCGATCATCAATATATCAAGTGCAAGTTACAATTTAATTTTTTTAAAAAAGAGACTTTCTCTATTTTCTCAATTAATCCACCAAATATATGTATCTCATAAACTAAATGAAATGATAGTTTTCAAATGAGTTAAATGTTAAATCGTAAAACCATAACAGCATATATTACTCGTACGAAGTAAGAATTTCGTAATATTCCACTGGTCAAGTGATTCTCCAAATCATTCTTAAATAATCGAATTGTTCACCAGCTATTCAACTGCTCAGAAGTTACTCATGAAATATTCACCACTCATCCATGAAACACTCCTAACAAATTTAGGTCACAAAAGCAAGCTGTTGATGTTGCAATTATTTGCTGACAAAGTCTTACTGATAATAAAAATGATGATGCTTGATAAGGTTGCTTGCATTAACAAATGACATAATCTCATCATAAATCCACTCTCCTCTCCATCCCACCCCCACCGCCCCGCCGTCCCCCCACCCTCCCAAAAGAAAGCAAACATACAGACACAACAGACACGCTAAAATAAATAAAAGAAGAAGAAGAAGAAGAAGAAGAAGAAGAGTTATTGAAGAAAGACCTTACCAAATCAACAAATCTTCATGAATGCAGTAGATTATTAGCAGTATGAAAAATTTAACTTATCTGTATTTATTACTAAATACCAAATATATTACATAAAAGATTGCCTTGTTAAGCTTCTTGGATGCAAATAGGTGAACAAACTAATACATAATGTTTAAGCAGAACTGCTCTTTTTTCTTAGACAAAGATGAACTTTGTTAAAGTTCACTTGCAAGGATCATTTCCAAGATTACCAGTAGAAATAACGAAATTCACTAGATGTAAAAAAATTGTATCAGTGCTACTCCAAGTTGTGAATGAAATAACTCTTTTTGCTGAACAGATTCTTGACACAATTCTTGATGCTACAGTTTTTTCATCTCCAAATTTAGGGCACAAGCATGACTGAAACATGCAAAACCGCAAAATACAACTTTGTATTACACATGGATATGCTTGTGACATAGCATGTAACTTTCACCACAGAGCTATTTGAAATATGGGGCATAATTTTCATGCACGAGATTCCAGACAATGTCTAGGGCAGCTGCCTTGGTATTATCCTCTTAAATTTGTCCAAAGAACAAGTGGCCATCTAGGACCGATAAATATTAGGTGTTCACTGTCATGCCTACTTTTAGGAAGTGACTTATAAACATAAAGTTGTACCCATACTGTAACTCCTCTGTTATTTTGCAATATATTTAATTTTGTCACATCACTGTTACTTTACTGCTGCTATTTTTCTATAGCATGCTATGTATCTATTTGGTAACATTGCAAGTAACTTGGAAAAGTAGAGGACAGAATTGTGAAAAGAGGGAAGGTTGGAAAAAGGTGGCTAGGCCAGGAAGCAGAACATGTGAAAGTCTTGAAGAAAGCTAATAATGGCATAAGGAGACTGGGATTTGAACCTTGCCACAGCAAAGAACTGGTGTTTAGGCCAAGTTATCTCATAGTGGAGATTTCTTTGGAAAAAGGCAGTGTGGATGTGGTTCTATAAGGTGATGAAGGCTTGCTGTTCCCCCCTATCAGAATTTAACTTCTCTCATTCATTTATATGCATTTGATGTGAAATTTTTAAATTAAACGAGTGGAAAGATAGAAACATGTCATTATACAACATTACTTTAGGGTGACACGTGCCATGACTGATAACAAGTTGTTCTCTCATGCAGACAACTACAAATTTGGAGATGGCATACTAGGGGAAGTTAACTACAATCTCAACATGAGTAAATGCTATATCTCAGAAGCTGTTTCAGAAGGCCCAAGTTTCCTAGAATCCAAGTGTTTGCATGACCGGTGATCTTAAGGAAATAACCACCTAAGATGACCATTTAAAGAACCTATGTTAAAGTATAGTTAAATACACAGTATTTAAATTCACTCAAAGTGTAATTATCAGTTAATCAACAATACACAAAATCTGTATTTGGGATTTCCTGAGTATTTAAAACATTTCTGTTCTGCCACCAAACATTTCTAACCACCAAACACTATCAATCATATTTTATATACCCATGCATCCAAGTTTCCTTTGCAATTTGAAGTCACCATCTGCAATTTTGTTCCCTTCCACTTGACATGATATTATCACATGGTACCTTTCCGAGTTCCCTCGAATGTGAAGTACTCAATTTCTACCTGAATAATCATGTCCGGTACCCCAGTACTATGATCACTTTAACCCTTAAATTTCCTTCCAATTAGTGGTCTGGATTATTTCATTGCCCGCAGAACAATTTTCCTTCATCTCGTAATAATATCCTCATTCCATCTTTTTTAAAAATTCTTCCACTGTAAATTCATCTCCCTTTTTAGACATTCTAATTTTTAATTGTATTATGCCCACCATTTATTTACTGAACTTTTCTCTACCATATCAGATCTCATCTAACTTCATGCTTCAATTACTCCCATTCTCCCTATCTTGCCCCACCTCTATCTTGGAAATTTCCTATCCACTAGCTGAGTCTTTGTTAGAAAAGTGCTTTCAAGACAAATTTAAACACATCAATTTCCCTCACTTCTTTTTGAACAACCATCTAGGTTCTTCCTTTCTTGAAATGATACATGATATTGCAATCCAAGCAACCACTCTATGTAAATCCGCAAGCCCCAAGAAACTAGATGACCTTATCAGTAACCCTAAGTTCACACTCGTCGATATCCTTCCACATCATCTCATTATAAAAAAGGACTTGCTTTAAAAAATTTTAGAATGACAACATGCCAAATATATCGTTGCTTCAAATGGACTTAATAAAGTGACAGGGACACTGACTAGTTATAAAGGGAAATAAGGAATGTCCTCTGCAAAGTGCATGCACACGAATCACTTGGTTAAAACATAGCTCACCATGAAAAGCACAATCCAACATGTAACAAGAATTCACGAAGATAGAATAGTTAGTTCCAACTGAAAACTATAACAGAAATAATTCATGCCATGAGGCTTCCACACACATGCAAGAAAAGCCAATCCATAAGTGCCAACAAAATTTATAAGAACAAGGGTGCTGTGCAAATTAACCAACACGAGTATAGCTTGGCGTTAATCTAATTCTGATTCTTCCATGATGAAGTACTGTAAAATTAATCCATCACTCAGCAAGCGTTATTTCAAACCCGACACTTGAACATATCCTCAAACCAAATCCATGCAATTGAAAATTAGGAGGATTACATTTACAAAAAAAAAAGGAAGAAATTAGGAGTATTGCGTAAACCAATCGACAGACAATCCAAGTTATCCTCTCAACACTCCAATTATAAATCACCGCAACATAAATCCACAGAAAAAATTCACAAACACAAGCACACGAATCCAAAATCGAATCATCACCATAGCATCACCAATCATCCAATTCCTCAAATCATAATACCAAGCCGTAAAACCAAGGTTGCCACCAATCCAAGAAAGCACATAGATATCAAACAGAAAAAGAAACCCTAGAATCGGAAAGAAACGATCAAAGTCCAAACAATTATCACTGATAACTTCTCAAAAAAGGAACCGAATTAACGAAGAAAAAGCTAGAGCGAACACACAAAAACAAAAAGAGTTTTTCCATCAGAGGAAGCGAGAACGGACCTTCTAACCTTGGAGAACTTCCACCTCGGAGGGAAAGCGGGGAAGTGCGGGTCGAAGCCTTGGAAGAGAATTGAACGAACCTAACCCTAGATCTCCATGGCGTGCAGGAAAAGGAAGAAGAGAGAAAGACGGGAGGAGGACGGAGATCGAAGGAGAAAGAGTCGGAGAAGACAAGTAGTTTACATTAATATTAATATTATTATATTTAAAAGAAAGAAAGAGATGGAATAAAGGGAGAGAGTCTGGGAAAAATGGCTGCTCTCCGGATTCAGAGACCCCAAAAGTGCTTTTAACGTTGAACAATCTTATCCCTTTCTTTAATTAATTTAAAGAGATGAAAAGAACGAGAGAAATTGTTGCTGACTTCGTAAACTTCACGTGAGACGCACGTGTCATTGCAGCGCGAATGGGCCTGTGACCCAGGTCAAGGTAAGCTTTTTCCAGGAACCTGAGGTCTTGCGCATCGTGGGTGACCAAGGCTCAGATTGTGGTTGGGAGAATTTTGGAAAGAATCTTTTTAGATCTTGTCCAATAAAGTAAATATCAATCAGTATGGTGTATATTTTGCGATATTAATTATGATTTTTAACGGTAATAAAATAATTGTGATTTGTGGAACAAAAATTTTGGAATCTCAACAAAAAAAATTTGCTCCCCAAACAAAAATGTAAAAATAATCATGTTGATTCATATGATAGGTTATGCATATCAATTAATACTAGCCTAGGTAGCAGGAGTTGAAATTTCAAAATATCAATCAAAATAATGTAACTGAGATTAATTTACATTTTAGATACTAATAATGATGATTTTTACATTATTAATAGAATATTCTAAAATTTTTAAAATATTGCAGAATTTTCCTCTCCTCTCCTCCAAAAAAAAAAAAGAGAGAAGACTAAGAAAGAAACATATTGACTGATATACTGGGATATGCATATCAATTAAGTCAAGATAGCAAGAGTTGATATTCCTATATCTAGCTTTAGTTATCCAGATTTTGTTGGTTATGTTAGTAGAGTGTTTAGATCAGGACAAATGTTAGTCTTGAGGTGAGGTCAACTCTACTTATTCAAGCCTTGTTTCAATGGGAGTCACTTCTTCACCAACTTAGATCTATGCTGAATTTTATTTTAGTTTGTATCTTTATTTTGTAAAGTAGACTGTGAGAGAGAGAAAGAGAGATAACAGAAAGAGGAACCAAAATATTTGAGTTTGCTAAAAAAAGTATGCTAAAACATGATGGGTCCTCTAAACGAACGGGTTATTCTAGCTAACAAGTTTTCTTCATCAACACTTAAGATCTTCTATGATGTAGCTTGCACACAGCACTCACCAACACTTAAGGTCTTTTTGATGTAGCTTGCACACTTTAGAGTACTGTGCAATTTTGGATGATTATTATTAGAAAATAGATGGTCATCAAATAATATGCATCATGTGTGGCATAGCATATATTTGTGGATTACTTTGTTTTAGATGACTTCTTTCTCGATGGCAACTATCCATAGTTGTCCAATACTCCATGATGCTCCGAGCATAAAAGATTTATGCTCTATCTATCAATAGTTTAATCCATCTCTAGCAGCCAAAGAGTTGGTCTTCATATTGCATGCACCAGGTGTAATTGGACCGCATCAAATCTTATGGTGAATAACATGTGTATTTTATCAATTCTCAATTGCACGCCATCTATCGTGCATATATTCTGAGATTTGTCCTGGTTCACTTGCACCTAGTGCATGTAATAATTTCTCCGAGAGTAGGGGCATCTTGCGAGGATCACGAGATATTAACGAGAAGGGGAGATCAAGTAAAAAGATGGGAATATAAGTGCTAAGAATATTCCATAGAAATTTTGCAAATGGAAAGCATTCCCTTCTCTAAGATCAAGTACATATGCCACCAATCTTTCATAAAGAAAAGAAGAAAAGAAAAAGAGAATGGGCGAATCATGGACATCACAATGTGACAAGAAGAGCACACGAAGAAGACCGTTCGGTTTGTTTCTTCTCCACTTTTTCTTCCCATATAAATAATCATCTGACATCATGCGATAGAATGACCGGCCCAGCCGTCTCAATAATGTATTCTATGCACGAAGATTTAATGGCTCGGTGGCCTTATCATCTTAACCATTAGCGATTGTAACAACCAATGATCCAATGCGAACAGAGTAGGTATCAAGATAAGTATAATCAATGACTAGCATAACCTAACATCCAACCAAATAAAAAACTATCGCTAAAATGGTATTCCACGGCAATCAAGCATTACAAATACTCCCCACTCCCAACGCCCAGCAAAAATACCTATTACCTAGAACATCCACTTGGTTGGTCATATGAATTTTAAAAGATGGCTATTTTTTTTTAATATTGAAAAAAAAATTTGAAACATGATAAAATGCAAAATCCGATCCTGTTTCGAATAATTATATTTATATTATATACATCATGTGGCCATACATACAATCGATCATAACTGCTCATTTTTATAAGCCCTATTCATCAAGCATGCATCTCCGAGTGTTGCTATGAAAATAAATGATTATAATTGGTGATATGTAGGGCTACGTGATGTATATAGTGTAAGGTATAATTTCTCTCCTATTCCTGTATAGCACCAATCCTAAGTGCCACATGAGATATAAAAATTGATGGGGATCAATAACAATACTCTTTCTTTTGGATAGAGAATAGCTTGTCTCTTATAAATTTCTGAAGAACATGTGATGCTTGTTTCCAAAATTTAACTAAAATTTACAAGCGTGGAAAGCACGAAGCCAGCATAACAGTTATTAATTAATTTCCAAGCAATCACCGGATTTAATTGGCGTGTGATGTAGACATGATGCCAAACCTGGCCGTTAATACAAGATGGGTAAAGCTTCAATTTTGCCGAATTCCAAGAAGGATGGTATTAAGTAGCCAACGGTTCCTTTTGATGCCCAAATAATTCCTGATTTCATAAGCAGTGGCTCAGTTTGTTCGGGAACCCAAGTTTAGATTGAGGCGTAGGGGTATCAGGTAGGACGTAGGGTTATAACTCACGGGAAAAGGAAAAGCAAAATATTCCCAAATGTGTCTATTATGGTCCAATTCTAATTATTTTGTGAAGTTACGTAACGTTGCAGAATAAAATATAGGGTGAGAAAAAATTATACCCTGTACTCCGGAGAAATGTAGATTAGGGAATAAGAAGATTTTAGTGGTTGGTTAAAGAGATAAGTGTGAAAAGAATAAAGTGCATCGAATTTAATAACATATTTAAATTCTATCAGAAAACAAGATTATCTTCTACTTTTTTTCGTGGATTGAAAAGTAAATAAAGACTGAAAAGGAGTCAAGAAAATAAGTTTTGCACTTATTTGATGATAAACTATTCCACCAGAAAAGGTAGAGTTGCATATCTGGACCGCTTATGCTCCCACAAGACTAACTCCATTCCGCGTTTATACTACCATCAGAAGACACCATGAGTGACAAATATTTTATTCCAAAAAAGTATAGAAAGTTTTTTCTTTGTTTTTCTAATTATTGATGCTTGGATCTCATCCAAAGACTAAAATAACATCACGAACTTTTGGTTCTAAACCAGTTTTCCTGTTCTAAGGAGCTTGTTTCTTTTTCGAATGGTTTTTAGCAACCAAGAACTATACAGGTCGGCGGATTCTCTCCCCCTTCGGTGCAATATTAAAACACCTTGACTTTTCTTTCACCAGTACCACCGGATGACTGAAGGCAAGTAGGTCACAGTACAGATTTTGGCTTCCTTCCCCAATGCTAATAGGCATTGGCACTTGTTCTTTGTTCTTCTCCTCCGGAGCCGGCGAGGTTGCCGAATAAAGAAAGAAGGGCGCCTCTCAGCTCATGAAACACGGATGAGGTTCTCCACATCCTCCGTTATCTCCTTGTTAGGATTTTTTGGGCTATCACATGTTGGTTACACCAGCCTTTCGACCTCTAGTTATGCTGGTGTAAGCCTTTAACTTTCCTTTTTTTTATTTTTATTTTGGTAAAGTTTATAAAGAACAGAAAATGAAAGGAACGGAGTCGGAGGAAAAAAGAGAAACATCATAGGCCTTGAAGTAGAGGGTCCCTCATGCATCGGCTTCAAGCAACAAGGCAAAGTTTGGATGGATCGGGGAGTTGTCAGTAAAAAGGATATCTTGAGCTAAGCCAGCTAGAAAATCAGCACAAACATTCCCTTATGAAGAGCATGTTGAGCTTGGAAATGCAGAAATGAGGAGAGGAGCCAATGAATCTGTATCAGCATTGGTATCGATGAAAGCAAAACTTACTTTGAGTGATCCAATGAATAACCGTAAGAGAGTCACTCTCAAGAATAAGATTAGGATGGTGAAATTTGGCCACCACTAATCGGATGGCTTCTAGAGGCAACTAGAAGTTTCCAAATAGTTGTGAAATTCCTATCATTTTCCATATGTAAACAGTCTTGAAGAACTAATGCATTATAGAATTAACTCACTTTCATTGTGGAAGAACCAGAATTATACCAAGTATAGCAATCCTTTGAAATATGATGGAAAATAGGTAGGAAAGAATTTGGAAAATCAATTCAAGAAAGAAATACTCAGAAAGAAGTTGCTAGTCCCAAGTGCCAAATTCAGTCATAAGATTTGCTACAGCTTTGCCTTCAAGAGATGCACTCAAGTTGAGATAGGTAGGTGATTTATTAAAAGGTAGATTGGAAATCCAAATATCTTTTAGGACTTTGACTTTAGAACCATCATACAGATGCCATTGGAGGGAATGTTGAATTGCCCATGCAGATTTAGATATAAGATGTTAGATAGATGATGCCTTTTTAGGAGCCTTATAATCATCCCATCTCCCTGAAATCTGTATTTTGCAGTGACCACCTTCATTTAAAGAGAGTTGGGTGATAAGATGACTATAGCAGCTAAAGTGGCCATAAGAGTAGATCGTCTTAAATTTAAATCAAGCAGACCCAATCTACCTATCCTTTTCGGCTTATAAATCTTTTCCCAAGATAGCAAATGGTGACCACGATTGCCAATCTCATGACCTCAGAAAAAAGATTTAAATAATTTCTAGATGTTATCAATAATTCCAATAGGGACGGCACAATGAGATAATAGGTACAAAGGAATCGAGGAAAGAACCGAATGAATAAGAGATAAATGGCCAGCTTGTGAGAGCATCTTTATTTCCAGCCAGCCACCTTCACCATTAATTTTCTAGAACAAATTATAGTCTGGCATTCTCAACTTCTTTCCACCTATAGGTACCTCCAGATAATTGAAGATTTCAGTCTTGATCCCAATACAAAATTGATTCATAATGTCTCTTCTAACATTTCTTTCAGTAGATGGGCTTAAGATCAAATGTGATTTCTGAATATCGATTTGTTGAGTAGATTGATCACAAAATGAAGCTAAGATCTGATAGAGATTAGAAGCATTTTGAATAGTGGCTCTTGAGATCATGACTAAGTCATCAGCAAACATGACATGGGAGATCCTAGAGCTCGATGAAGTTGGTTGATAGACCTTCAAACGTCCTTCAGTGACAGCCACATTAAGCATCTTAGACAGCATATTTGAACATAAAACAAAAGAAATGTGCATAGTGGACATCCCTGTTAAAGACCAAAGGATGAGTGGAACCAAAATGATGGAATGCCATTAACAAGGACCGCAAAACTTGGTTTGACCACACACATAAAAATCCAATCAATAAAATAAGATAAAGAGCAAACTGCTGGAGAATAGCAAAAAAGTAGTCCCATTTGATCTTATCATAGGCACGCTCCACGTCAATTTTAGCCACGATACAATCTGCCTTTTTCAAAGCAAGATCTAAAGAATAAAGAATCTCCTACAGTAAAAAAATATTATTTAATATACGTCTCTCTTGAACAAAAGCTCCTTGCTATTCTGAAATAAGCATGGGCATGAACGACTGCATTCTGCTAACAAACAATTTAGCAACAATTCTATAAACAGAATTACAAAGGCTGATTGGGCGAAATTCTTTTAAGTCCAAGAGATTGGCATTCTTTGGAAGCAAAGTAATATAAGTCATCTTCCAATCATCCAGGCATAACCCAAAATTCAAAATATTCCGAAGTACATCAACCAAGCCGGTCCTAATCATAGACCAAAAGAATTTGAAGAATATAGAAGAAAAACCACCGAAGTGCATCAAGCAAGTCAGCCTTAACAATAGACCAAAAGAATTTGAAAAATATAGAAAAAAACCATCACCCAGGAGATTTATCAAAGTCCAAACTAAATACCACATCATAAAGATCTTTTTCCTAAACCGGTGAGATCAGAGGCATGTTATCAACTTCCGAAAGCTGTGTGAGGAAGGCTAGGATAACCCTCAGCAGACAAAGTGTTCCACTTAGTAGTAAAATAATCTATAAAAGTTTAAAAGATATCAGAATCATCTGTAACTTCAATACCAGTGTAAGCCTTTACCTTTATTGGGCAAGGAATTGTGATCGTTTAAGCCAAACCCTTACCAACTGGCTGCCCAAGGAGGCAAGGCCTCTGGTCCACGCCTTGTACCAAATGGCCGCTTAAGCCATTTCATTAGCCAAAAAAAAAGAACAAAACAAAACAAGACAGAGCGGAGGTAAGTCATGTTTGAGTTAGTACATACATAAACGCAACCAAATATCACGGGCCCCAGATGGTAAAAAGCTAACACGTTTCAGTATTTCACAGACTTTCTTCACGCACCCAGCATTCACCAAACCTGCAGAAATGAATCGATGCCAACCCTCGTTTGCCTTTGATCTCCCGCAATTTTGCAACCAGTCAGAATTAGCTTATTTTGCCCTAACAAAACACAAACCCTCATTGCAAAGTTTCGGTACTTCTCAGATGTAATTAATCTTCACAATCATTTTAGTCTTGCAACATCGAAGACTTGCTAGTAAATAAACAGTGACAGCACGAAAACCTCCATGTTAGGTTAAACAAGTTCTTTCCATCATTTCCTATGACCATTGAACTTCAAAATATAGCTAATTAAACAAAAGGGACAACATGAGTGCCCCAACATCTTATGGGGTATACCCTACTTGCACTGATGTCAAAAAAGCAATCAAGAATTTGAACATACAAAACCATTTTAATAACAAAACAAAGTGCTGTGAAACGAGAACAACATCCTGCGACCATGTTCTAAGTAGAATGCATAAATAACCAGCCACCGGTGAGACCAGCCTGATTAAATTTATATATGGTAATCTCATTCACTAACCATACACCGCTTTTACCACACACCATTCTACTTTCTACTAGATGAACAGACCTGTTGTTACAGGTCGAGAACTCTGCAACAAGGCTAATACGGGACATTCTTTGGAAGATTTCTGATAACATTACTCTTCATTCCAATTTTTGAGCGCATCACCTCTACCCCATTCCGATTCATCTGCCTTAAAACTTTCATCCTCACAATCTTCTCTTTTGACTGCACTGTTGCCAATCCCAGACTTCGATACCTGAAAGACAGAAGATAACTGTTTACAGCTGCGACTAAATCAAAATGAGATTTATAATAACTCCATACAGGTCTCACGTAACATTTTTGATTTACTTAAAGTATTATTAGTAACTTTCAGTCATGACACCTACAGAGCCAATTAATAATATGATAGTTTCTGTGATGTGACTCATTGGGAACAACATCAGAGCTACTAGGAACTGACCAAGGAAAATCCCAGTCCTTCAACCATGCATGGTTCATGTTCAATCCAGATGAATATATTCTATTGCAACCCCAAAACAACAAACAAACATGAAGGAAAAAAGAATTTGAGTCATTAACAGTGGGTTGTGGATTACATGCAGAGAGATTCACAAACACCATTTGATCCCTTAGAAAATAGGCTGCTGACGACATGCAATTTTCCATGATAATTTTAATAAAATGAGGGGTCACATACCTTGAAGCTAATGAAATCGCTAGAGCAATATCTCTTGCGGGAGAAGGTCGTGGCTTCTGGCGGTAGTAACGCAGAAACTCCCGAGATCCAAAAGTTCGAACAAGAACCCTGCTATCAGTCCTCCGTGTTACAATAAGCTCAGATCCTCCCATTCCAAGCTCAACACTATTAGCCATATCATTTGCAGCCACCAACTGCTTACCACCCGCATCCAAATAGCTATCAAAGAAACCATAACCATTCTACACAGTCAGAACGGCACAAAATTTTGAAATTTTCCAAACAAAAAGCAAAATCATTTATCAATGTAATTGAATTTCTTGTCTCCTTTTTTTGGCACATGAAATGCATATGCTCAATTAAAGGAAAAGGGAGAGACTAGAGGGACTGGGGGCAGAGGTTTAAAAGTAACTTTGGTACTGCCAAGAACAAAGATAAGCTTTATGCTCCAGACATGCCCCTATATAATCCAAATCATGAGGCACCACCCAATTAGCACCATCATGAGTGACATCTTGAAATAAAATGACTATCACGAGTGACATCTCAAAATAAAATGACTTTCATGAGTGACATCTCCCTTAAAGCACGGTCAACAATAAAGGTCTATAGACATCTACTCCACAAATGCTACCTAGGTCACATCTGACCTTTCATCTGGATCTTATGATCCCTATCAAACTGGTGCTAAACTATCTGAATCTTATCTTTGGATAAGAATCAGTTAGGACCATAAAATTAGTATCTGTATGGATTATATAATCTCTAGGAATATAAGATCAAACTTGATCATCTTATTCAATTAAACCATGTGAAAGCCCATTTTCTCAAACTTAAATTTGACTATATAACATTTACAATTACTCATCTGTCGCTAACACTAAACACAGAAATTAGCAAGCCTATAAGGGTATCTAACTATAGAAAGTAAAGAAAAGAGATATTCAAGTTTGTAGCATTAAAAGGACAGAAAACCTTTACAATTCTACAATCATTTCTAAATCTGATTAAAATAATAAAAATTGCTTCCTGAAAAGATACTGCATTGATAAATTCTGAACGCTAGTGTGGTTCATCTTTAAAAACCAGACATGATGTTTGTCTTACTAGACATGCTATATTTAAGATTATCACGATGGAAACTAGACCTTTTACATATATTACTTTCCATTTTCATTCCTCTACTTTATGATTGTCTCAATTTTACAACTTTCATATACCTTTATAATTTTAATATTTTTAAAAGAAATCAACAAGAATCGTGGGGTCCATGATCTGATCCAATCTGCCCCACCATGATTTACAACTCGATCCCGATCCTAAAAAAATTGATGCTTACAATCCAAATCTTTTACAATGTTCACATCCCTTTATATTTTTAGTATTTTTGGAAGGAATCAACAAGGATCTTAGGATCCATGATCTGATCCATATCCAATCCAATCTGCCCCCTCCATTATTTACAGCTTGATGCCAACCCTCGCAACATACGATGTTAACAATCCAAATCTATGAGAATAGTTAACTTGCCTACAGCTGATGACGGAAAAGTAGAAATACTATCAAAGATGATTCCATACTTGTTTAGAACTAAAATCAAGAAGTTTTGAGGATAACCTGCTGCTATAATCATAGAAATCTTCCAAGTCGCCATCATCGTCATCACCTCCATCTCCATATCGTAATTTGCAATGACCTTTGGCTATCATGTGCTTCCTTACAGCTTCCAAGCTTTGAAAAGGATGGCATCTCTCATTGCAATATAAACACATGAAGTCCCTTTTCACCTGCGGAGCGAAAAGAAGCAATCGGAGGTTCAGTCAGCAAGATTTCAGAAGCAAGATCTCCAAAGTACAACATTCAAAAGATGCAAGCCTCCTCATCACCTTAAGACCAACATATGTAAGAAGGCCCTTAGGGTCCTTCAGATACTCGACATCAGGTATGAAAATCCATGCTGCTTATGCATGTGAACCATGCAGCTTTCTATGTCATGATGCTTTTGGTCACAGACAAAACAGCATGAAGGGTCCAAGTCTTCAAATTCATCCATGTCATCAGATTGGTCAACACCAGAGCCAGAACTCTGTTCATGTACATGCAGATTAGTCAGAGATTCAGATGCCATTTCCAACTCATCATCTGGATCGACCTCCACCCATTCATCATCACTCTCTTCACTTCTTCACCATCAATTTCTCTTACAGCAGAGGACTGGCTTGGCAATGTTGATTTGTTTTGCATGCGCCTGTAATTGGCTTGATTATAGTAATTCCTGCAATGGCAGGATCTGATTCTTGAGAAGCTTTCATAGCATGAACTCGTGATTTCAGATGCTGAGCATGAGCTTTGCAACTCCTATACTCCTTCCCACAAAGAGCACAACTGTACAACATGGGGGTTGCACTCAACTTGTTTCTCTCTTCAGCCAGGGCTGACTGCCTAGCCTGAAATAATGCTTCCGTCACCCCTGGGACTCCCGCTACCTGATGCAAATAACAGTTTATTATGATGACGTTTTCTTATTAGATAACCAATAAGATTGTAAGAAAAGCAAATTGAAGCCCTCCCGTACAATCATTAAACAAGAATAACTGCAAAAGAACATGATAATCAAGGGCTTCCAAAATAAACAATTCAACCTATAAATATTAAATATCATAGTATCATGTAAGGAATGTATCAACCAAGCACCCCATCCTTCCTTAACCAGTCAGATGATGTCTTCATTCCAATTATGAACAAAATTAAAACACAGAGGTTTGAATCTTACATTAAATGTAATACAAGGCTAGATGACGTAGCCTAAACAAGGATCCTAAATAATAATAATAATAATATAATAACATGCAGTTTCAGCTATACAATACTTCAGTCGAAGGGCTGTAGAAAGCAGCTGGACAAATAAGAAAGCTGCTGATAGCAAAATGAAGTTCAAAGATCTAAAAAAGTGCAATTTGGCAACATACTTCACTATCAGACCGTAGAAGCTAATGATTAGCAATAACAATAACCTGACATGAAGAAACATTCATCATCAGTCACACCACAATAGCAGCCTCCGATAATCAAAAGGTATTCGAAACAAAATTTTGCCAGTGATATCTCTGCTCCTCAACTCAAAAACCTATCTATCTCATGCATTTTACAGTGCTGGCAGATAACTTATGCAAGATATAAGAAAACTGAACAGAATGAGAAGTTCAATTATAGTGTTCTGTAGCCCTGGTAACAGATTTAATATCTAAAGAAAGATGAGTGCTCCAATTGTCATGACACCCCTGAAGATATCCTAAACTTGCAAGTCAAGCAAAAAAGCAACATGCTAAGCATAAAGAAGAGGGGGAAAATCAAGAAAAGGATCCCCACTCATATATAGTAGCAGGGACCTTGGAACTCTCGGCATGAAACAAAGAATCTATGTACACTGTAGTGCCAGTAAAATGTCAGCAGGTCTGCAAAACTGAGAACTGAAAAAGGCCAATTATTCCACGAATGTAACAGTCAGAGCAAATGGCCTCAAAGATGTAGATGTAAACATATGTACCTTGATCCAATATCCTCTAGGACAAACTTAAGAATAGCAGGCAAAGTTCTTCAGCTTATCATAGAAGATGCTAACAATAACCATTAAATTCACAAAAGAATTCACTCAGATGTAAAACAAGCTCGGTATACACAACCCATTCCATCAATCTGTATGATCCATGGGCATGCTATTCCTCAAAAGGTTCTAACCCATTTCACAAACTTCATTCAGGGCAAATATTCCATTTTCAACAGACACCCTCACTTCAAAATCACCCTTCCCATTGCAAGCATTCACCTATTCAGAACAACACAATTAGGCCATAGCTTAATTTCATGAGTATACATCTGTAATTTATGGTTACACTCATCTCTAATTTCTCATTCATGGTTAGCTGTACATCTATACTGTTCATGATTTTAAATTTATGCAATGCAATATGCAATCAAAAATTCATGAAAGCATAACTTAAAAATACCATGTACATTTATATTTACCTCGATTATATGGAGTAATATCATGGTCATAAAGCTGCCATACTGGATTTTTTTAAAAAATAATTCCCTTAGTATTTGATCATCAAATTGCAGAACATGAAGATCCATGCTGGGAGTTGAATGGCAAAACTCCAAAATTCACTTTCTCTATCATTTCATTGCACATTCTCTCCATGAAGTCAAAAGATGCTTCTAGACTGAATCGGCCTTCCTTATCTATGGTCTTAGATAACAGTACCCAAGCCGGGAGAATATATGCAACCAGAGTTTGGGATTACTAAGGGCATGTTTGGATGTTCCTATAGGATTGGACTAGAATCCCATAGGATTCATGGATTGAACTGTTCATTTAATCATAGCCATGTTTCAACCAAACACCACCCAACCCAAATCCTGGAGGAAAATGCAGCCAAAGGTCAGGATTTGGGCTGGGTTTGATTGAAAATGCAAGCCAGATGGGCAAATAGATCCAATTCCTATAGGATTTTCAGCCCAATCCTATATATCCAAACAGACCCTAAAAATTTTTGCACCCTCCAGTCAAGCTGAGGCTGCAAACAACACCATGCTTAGTATCCTAAGCAAGAATGCTAAGGAAAAATTGAGGATTGACATTTGAACCTTAAATACAAGAAAACACGTCCTTTACTATTGTTATGTCAAAAGAAGAAAGCTAACCCTAAATAGAGGGTGGAGAATGCAGAGCTTGAGGAAAGAGAGCAAGTCATCAAGCTAGCTTTAGCTAATAACCTATATCACACTATAACCCACAAATCGAAGTTTTGCACCCCACATGGTTGTTCATCAGAGGAACTTTTCACAAGCTTGCTGGGCAGACATTGCATATAATCTATTTGGTTGAGAAATAAGGATACGCCTTGTGGTTAATTACCTTATCCTCTCTAGTTGAGATTTCCCTGTGGAAGGGGGTCTATAAAATCTGCTGGCGCTCGTTATCTCGCTTTCGTGTGTCAATCTTTTTGAATCGGTTTCTTGGTTTGGTTAGTGCATTGAGTGGTGAAATCATGTTTCTAATTGAGTTGTTGGTGGCGTGTGAGCCAATTCTATAAAATAGAGAATAAGACTAACATTCTCATATGACTATATATTCACCAATAAATAGATCATATTATAACAAAGATAAATGGGACATAAATTGCATGTGCCATAAACCAAAAAGGTCAGAGTTATCCATTGACTACAAAGTGATGGAAATTCAATCAAGATAAAATAAGCATATACAACCAAAATTTCACAAGGCTCCAATAAGTACAAATGTGTCAAAATATTTAGCAAAATGGAAAGACCCAAATTAAAGCTAATGAAAGCTGAGAAAAAGGATTTGGCCAATCATGTGATAAGATGGTAAGGCAAACCTTGGAACATTGACGGATGTGGCTTTATAAAGCTGCTGCAAATGATCAGAATGTGTTTTGATGTTAGGTTTAACTAGTTTATAATCCCATGCGATGCATGGGATGGGAACCTACGAAACCCCTCTAATCTCTCTCAAGTGCTCTCCTTTCCCATAGATCTTTGAAAAGATAACGAACTGAAAAGAAAAAAAGTGGGGAAAAAAGATCAGATATTATCCTTAATTTTTTTCCATCTTTTCTCTGTTTTGTTGATTTTTCTATGTTCCCCCATGTTTCCTCTATTTTCGCGTCCCTTGGAGTCTAATCGGTGGGATGCTTGGAGCAGCTGAACAGGGAAGCTTAGACAATGGTTGGGAAGTTGTGTTGGGTATTTCCTTCTTTTTTCCATTCTCGGAAGTCTCAATTGCGTGAGGCTTGAAGCGGCCGAATATCACAAATTATGTTAAACCGCTCATGTGGCAATGGCACCGGGCCCCTCTGCCACCCACCCCGTTCACTGGCTTTGCCGCGGTCCTCTTCGAAGACCCGCCGCCGGCGAACTTCTCTAGGGTCTTGCCTCTCTCTTCCCTCGCTCTGGCTTCTATAGAGGAAATCTTTGAGGAAGATCCACTTCTTGGAGGTTTATATTGCTGGGCATGCTGTCATGTTGTGGTTCTTAAATATGTCTGATGCATATCATTCTTACTGTAGAGACTCTAGTTTACAAACAGGCAATGTCACAAAAACTAAAAGTTACTTCCAAAGAGCAGTGATTCTTACAGATTTTCAATTCAATATTCATAAACATTAACTATAAACTATCATTCTAGAGGGACCGACACAATGATTATGTTGACTTTGATTTGATCCAACAAGCATATGATCCAGTTAAAGATGTAATGTTCCTTTTCTCCCCTCTATTTTAGGGTTTCCCTTAATGCAATACAAAAGTCTAGTCCAAACCCAAACAACTCGTCAATTCAGTTGATAGAAACATATATCGATATTTTCACATTCGTCAGAACCATGACACCACATAACATTCATATCTGAGTCCACAAGTGACTATCTATCTTGATAACTTTGCTTTTCAGAAAATATAGCAATTTTAGATATTTGAAGCCGGAAAACGCTAAATTATGCAACGGGCCTTTTGATATGCCAAACACCCTCTTTCTTAAGGAGGTAAAACACAAATTTAACGAATCAAAAGCTCACACCATCAACGTTCTGACAGTAGTAGCTTACTCGTTATGAGGGAGAAGAAAACAGAAATGTCAACCGGAAATCAATCCACACCCACTTAATTCGCATATAAGACATAAAGAAAACCCTAATTGGATAAGAGCCGGAAACAGACCCAAAACTCTAACCCGATGAGACAAGGAGAAATTTATAACATCCAGAGCGCCGACCGCAGCGAATCGAAAGATACCAAACCCTAGCCCTAGCAGTAAGGATGTATGGATTTACTTACCTTTCTCTTGAGGTTGTAGCGGTGCCATTCGGATCGGTAATGGAGCTTCTGCTCCACCTCGTCGTGGAACTCCTTGTTGCACGCGTTGCACATCAGAACCGGCATCTCGATCCCGATCTCCCACCTCTTCCTCTTCGATTAATCTCCTCCTCGTTCGACGTAAGTCTCCAAAAGGATGCGGGAAGGGGAATCCGGAGGAACAACCCTGATCCGGAGGAACAACCCTGATCCGGAGGAATACATATAAGAGGGGTGGTCTGCGCGTGCGGACGATGATGCTAGGCGGCGAGGCGGTTCGTGAGGAGCCCAATCCCACTGCTTGTAGGACGTTGGATCAGGACCGCAGGATGCTTGATGGATTGCGGACGAATGCGTAGGTGATGACGACAAGCGTTATCTCGACGGCTGGACCGCTTCATAATTTCTTGATGGTTGTTCCATGAGCAGCCTAGTGAGCAATTGGTTTGGTAAGATTGGTTCAATTAAAAAAAATCTCGGGTTCGTGTGATCAACCGCTTGTACCCAAAATAAAAAATAATAAAAAAAAATTCAGGTTACTTGGGTCATTTTAGCTGGGCTGGGCCAGCCATAACGAGTTAACTTGTTTAGGTTTACGTTGGGCTGGTCTAGATCGGTGTCCAATCCAGGATGAGAGTGACGCACATAATTTACTCAATATTCAAGAAAAAAAAAAACTGGTATATTGTTCCTATTAATGAAATCATCAAGAATACAATCTCGTCTTGATTAAGCCTTCAACATACAAATGGATTTGTATATGGAAATTTTTCTCTAGACTCAATTCAGCATGGCCACAGCTAAGGTGCAAGTGGATCAGTATCACCAAAATAAGAGAGAGACCAAATGCCATTACCCATGAGAGCGTCATATTCTTCAGCCATAGCTTGTTGCCACCATAAGTCTTTATTGGCATGTGTAAAGCATGTTGGTTCCACATCAAATGCATAAGCCACCAATACTATAGGATGCTTAGTGGAGTAGTGGCATTGGAGAATAGCACCATCCTTTGAGCGTGTGACCATGTTATAAGTATTAGTAGATGCAGCATTGGAAGCAGTGGGTCATTTGAGAGTGGAGCAGCAAGATGTGGAATCGTAGGAGCAGGAGAAGAATCACATGGCACTGAGGAAGGTGGGCTGGTGGGTTGAGCTAAAGGTGGAGATGAAGGCCCAGAATCAGGAGCAACCATCAATATAAGTAATATCTCATCAGAACCTAGTTCAGTTGGCAGATCATTTTGCTGGTAAAAACTAGTATGAGGGCATTGCTTGAAGCTATAGAAGTGTCACATGAAATAGGAGTATGGCAAATAGCAAATGGCAAAAGAGGGATAGTGGGAAGAGCACAGGTGTTGTCACCATGGTTTGGAGAAGGTAAGGGGTCAAGGGTAGAGAGGTGCATGGAAGATGAACCAGCCTGTAGCAAATGGAAAAATGCTTCATCAAATGCAACATTGTGAGAGATAAAAATGCGACTTGAATAATGAGAATAACAATAGTAAGCTTTATAACTAGAGGGATACCCAAGGAACATACATGGGGCAAAGCGAGTTTCAAGTTTATGAGACATAAGAGGACGTAAATAAGAGAAACAAAGGCAACTGAAGGTCCTAGACATGGTGCCGTTAGTTTTAGAGTGAAAGAGGGTTTCCTAAGGAGAGAAAAAAAAAAGAGATTTTGGTAGGCAGTTGATTAATAATAAAAATTGCCGTTTCAAAGGTAAAGTCTCCAAAACGAATTGGAATGTGAGCTTGTGTAATTAATGCAAGACCCATTTCAACGATATGATGATATTTACATTCGGTTGCACCATTCCATTAGGGGTGTGAGGACATAAAATACGATGGCCAATTCCATTACTTTGCAGTTCATTTTGAAATGTATGTGAAAAAAACTCACATGCCCATTAGTTTGAATAAATTTGATTTCAGTTACAAGAATATTTTCAACATGCAATCGGCAAATGTGAAATACATAAACAACATCGGAACAAGTGCATAATGGATAAACCATGAGTATGCCGAGTAATCATCTAAGAAGTGATAATTACCCAAATGTGAAGTAACATGAGATGGCCTCCAAATATCAGTACTATAAATTGTAATAGAGCGGAGGAAGAAGATAAAGGAAAAGAAATTGATGACTTTGAGGAGTGCAAAGCCCCTCAAGGCCTCCCCAAAATCTTATAGAATCATAGCTTTGGGCCAATACAATCATTCAAATCAGGTTTAGCTAGGCTATATTTACACAAATTCAGAATACTTTTGAAGTAGGAGGCCTTTTTTTCTTATGGGATCCAGGCCAATCCACTTTAGAAGTATTCTGCATTTGTGTAAATATATCTAGCCAAGCTTGATATGGATATTGGCTCAAGAGAAATTTTTTATCCATCATTCTCGATAGAGAAAATGCATATCGCTTCACCCGATTGAGCCACGTAGCGTATTTAATAATAGAGTAGGTATTTAATGCAGCTTAATTTTTTTTCTTCAAATTTTTCTAACCAAATATCTTTTTTTTTCTTTTATTTTATTTTGCTCATATTTGACAATAATTATCGAAAAATAATATTACTAACATAGGATCTCATATCAAGCACAAAATGTCATAACATCATCCGAAATATCATAGGATTCACGGAAAGTCATATAAGGCATCAGAAAGTAATAATAGTTTTCTTTCTTCGTTCTATGACATCCTGAATAATATATATGACTTTCTGTATTTTTATATAATATCCTGTTGATTATTATGACTTTCTATGTCTTGGAAGAAAAAGATATTTTCATTAGAAAAAATTTATTTAGAAAAAGAGCTAAGTTGTATTAAATATCTATTCCATTATTAATTGTGCTATGTGGCTTAATCGGATGATATGGAACACTTTTTTCTCTATCAGGGGCGGTAGACAAATAATTTCTTATTAGCCCAAACTCATAATTTCTATACAATTTGAGGCCCAACCATCCAAATAGATTTTTGTTAGCATCATCATGAAAGAAAATAGAGAAATCATAGAGAGTTTTACAAACAATAGAAAGCACTACATGATCGAGACGAAAATGCCAAAGTGATAAAGAGGAGATGTCAAAAAAGCCACAGCTTCAAATTGGTGACATCTTTATTGGAAAAATGATAAAGTCCATCCTTTGAGAAGCGAGGTTCTGGTGTCCTTGTCCCTCACCAAAAAGAAGTGAGGTGAAACTCAAGGAAGCAGTCGTTACCTCAACAATAAATTTTGGCAATGGAGGGAACACCCATGTTTTGAAAAGATAAGTAGAATGGGAAGGTGTGTGTAGGGTTATCCGGCCTTTATGTGTGACAGACAAACCTATGACATCACCAATTGTAACCTGCTCAGAGCATGGGTTGAGAGGATGATTTGCCATGTCTGCAGTCATATGATGTGCGGCTCCAGAGTCAAGAATCTATTTGTAATCGCCGACCACTTGAGATGCTGAAGGAACAATCGCAACATGAGCCTGTGGAGGAGTTCAATGAGACTGAAAAGCATGATCAAATCTTTGATAACACGTCGCAGCAACATAACCATTCTTGCCACAGTTAACAACGAACAATCCGAACATTGTTACCACATTTTTGATTGATTCGGCAATTTCAATTATTCCTCAAATCAGCATGAAAGTGCTTTGTAGAGAAAGTGTTGTGCGTGGACTGAAGTGAGGCCAGCTGATCATGAGGTTGTTGAGCAGCCAGATCTGCTAAGGGTGTGGGCAAGAGCCTTATGTCCATATTATTTAATTTCAGCTAAGTCTGTAAATTGGTCAGGGTGACCCATGACCTGATCCATTTAGACCTAATCCAATCCATATTAAAGGACCCGTGGGTCGGAATCTAGTTTCAAAATTAGATCTATTCTATTTTCTGCATCAAGTTTGAATTTACTGAGTTTGGACCCAACTCAATCCGACCCACTTGATTTTATGAATTGATTTAGATCTTATATTTAATGATCCGATCCTACCGAACTAAATATTGGGCCCAAACCATCCATAAATCCCTCAACCCTCCTCTGTTTGGAGAGCCGACCATGAGTTTGTTCTGATTTGGATTCTTAAGTCTAAATCTACCACTTACAAACCAATGGGGGGATATCCCCGTTATAAGTTTCTTATCCATTTCCCTTCCACAGAGGGTAAAAGCGGGGCTCCAGATTGTTGGATCTCTGAAACAAGATGTGCAATCCAGATATCATCTGGTGAATGGATAAATGGATGAGCTCACATTGTTTACGCCACGAGACGTTTAATAGTTGTGTACAAATTAGAGCCATCCAAGTCCTTGTCATGCTGTCACAAATAGCTTTCACATTGGGCTTAATATACCACAAAAGGTAGCTTCTACTTGGATAAATTTTCTGATTCTGAGTGCTATGATCGGAAGAATAAAAGTTTGGTGTGCTTGAAAATTTGTTTCTTGATGAGTGCCAATGAAGAACATGGGCTAAAATGAAATGATAGCGGTAGCTTATCAAACGACAAGGGAGGATAACATGGAACGGAATGTACCTCTATGGTTCCTTCTTTGGGTAAGCTTGCTCTTCAATGCATATTGCAGTCTCTATCAGTTCCCACTAAGCTTTGTGGCGCCTTATCTCCGCCCTAAAGTTGAAACAGTCTCTAGTTTTGGGCTAGATATACTAACCGAACCCGTAATATGAGCAAGTATGACTTTTAGGGGGAATGGATATATTGATTTGTGACCAGACCCAGATACTATCTGGATCCAAATCAGATCCATAGTTCATGAATTCGGATCAGGTTATACACGATCTGACTCGAATGATCTGTTGGTTAAAAATTTAATCATTAATCTGATCCGACCCAATCCGATTCAATCTTCTATCGGACTAGATCTGGATCTAATATCAAGACCCAATCAAGAAACTGGATCGAGTTGGAGTCATTATGACCCGATCAGATCCAATCCATTTGCATCCTTAATTCCAATAGTGTTTCATGAGTTAGAAGTATAGCATGAAGATTATCACGGATGAGAGTGCCAACACGGCCAGTGAGAGTAATGGCAAGTCCATAATCATGATCTAGTGGACGAAATATATTAGTTTGATACTCCTCAAATGATAATGACTTACTAATGGCATTTAGAATATTACCAATGGATTTTGCTTGTTGGAGATACTCCGTGACAATCCAAGAACCACATCCAAGTGCCCGAAGTTGAAGTGTGAGACTGACAGCCCAAGCCGAGTTTGTAAAGCGTAAGTATTAGCAAGTGAGATCCAGACTTCATGCGATGTGGCAAGATCACCAATCTGAGTCACAATCGGATCACTAGCCATGGAGAGAAGAAGCCAAGGAGTTCTAATAAGCATACTATTTAAACATCTTATTTTTCTATGAGAAAAAAAATAAAATGAAGGACCCATGAATATCGGCAAAACTACAAGTATTGTTAACAAAGAAAATAACTCATGATAAAGACAAGATATGTTTTGACCAAAAAAAACCCGTGCTCGAAATAATAAATTTTATCGGTAAAGAGGAATCAAATGATTCAAGTCCTAATGCCATTTGATCCTTGATATGCCATGTACGAAACTCAGGATAGGAACTGGAGAAATATTGTAGATGCAGGAAAGAATGAGAATATTGAGGAGAAAAGAGAAAGGAATAGGTGCGAGAGAGCCACAAGATCGAAGTAGACGATTAGCCATGTTTATGCTCTGATACCACGATAGAAATGGGATTTAAATCTGTCCACACAGAAGGAGAGCTCATAGACATCTTATATAAAAATACTACAAAACGGAATTACTCATGCAATCCATGTGTAGTTACAATGGATGGTGGAAAGTTTTACAACAAACGGACTTTTTAACAACAAAAGTAGTTATGGACTACTTCAGTTGGGACGAGCTCCGACCAGGTCGATAGGCCTTATTGGCAGAACTCATATCGTCCTGCGTATCTAATCCTAAACTGCTCAATACATAACTTAATAGAGAAAGAGATGCCTCAGCAACTTCTCTTATATATAATATCCATTGAATCAGATCAGAAATTCTGGCATCGGCCAACCTAAGGACGAAGCAGAGGAAGAGGAAGAAGGTACATCTGCGTGGCAGCGCTAAAGAAAGGCAAGTATCATCCTCATGCCATTGCTCACTCTCTCTTTCATTGTTCACCTAGATTATCTTCACCTGAAGAATCTAACAGGAGTGTCAACTGATACACCAACCTGATCACTTTGGAGTTATTTCAAAACTATAGCAGCAATGACACTTTAAGATGAAGGATGGCGGATCTAGTTTTGACTTGGATTAAGGGACTGCTAGCGTTTTGTATATTAGATACCTTCTAGAGACTTGGTTCCAAACATCATTAAAAGAAACAATTCCTCGGTTTTCCTCCAAATTTGCGATCTTTGGCCAAACATGTACTCATGAAAATAGTTCTTATCATCCTCCCACCATAAATCCATTAATTTCCCATTTCTATACCACCGTAGTGTTCTTCATCATTAGCTACTCATACCCCAATTGATTAGGCAATGGTAGAGAAAATCAACCAACCAAAGTAATTCCAAGACCATAGGCGTGGACCATAGGTGTGAGATTATCCAAGCAAAACTATATAAGCATATGTATTCTTCCCTTTGGAGAAGCAGGAGATGGTATCCAATACCCAGTCCCTTTACCAAGTCAACCAGGTGGCGTCCTCCCAAAGCAATCTCAAAATATAGTAAGGATTCACAAATTCTTCTAGCAAGGATACAAAGTACAGAAATACAAATTTGCTTAATAATAAAGGGTAAAAACTGAAGGGAAACCCAAATTTATCTTAAATACCAGCGATGGATTCCACTTCACAAAGAACATCCATTAATAATTTCCAGACGTGTTCTTTTACTCAATAACAAGGGAATCAAAACTTTCACAAAAGTTGCAATTAACAGAACTAACATACAATTCAATTGGGGTTCCAGGAAGATATAAATGACAAAAGAATGGCAATTCATGGAGCTGATCTTTAAAGAATAACAAAGCAAGTAGCTTTCGCTATAACTTGTGTACAACCAGCATTTACACAAATATTGAAGCCTAACAACTGAAGAAACCAACAAAAGTTGTCATGATAAAGCAGCTCTCAAGTGGGAGAGTCGCTTGGAACTATTCCTGTAGATGGCTTTGCTCTCATTACTTCGGTTAATTACTTAAGAGCTATTCCTGTAGATGGCTTTGCTCTCATTACTTCGGTTAATTACTTAAGAGCAAAAAAATTCAAATATGTAAGTGAAGGAGTAAATATAATTGCGCCTTCTCTGTTATATGCTCTCAAAAACAGTCATAAAAATAAATGTTGAATGATCACAAAAATCAAGCCATTGAGATGCATTAAGTTAAAGATTTGGGTAGGAAGGGCCTATTTCGATATAACTATGTGGATCTCTTGGATGACAAAACCATTGCATAGTCATGAAATAGGGAAGACTGAAGAACATGTAGAGTTGGCTTTTTTCCCCTCAAGATTCTGCATCGCTTACCTTCACTTTGTGTTTTCCATGTCAGATGTCAAGTTCTCCGAGTAGCATGCAGTCATCAAGCTCAGATAAAATCAATGCTGGGGTGTTATTGTCGCCATCAGTAAGCCAACTCTCTTATTCTAGATGCAACTCTCTAATTATTGAAATCTGATACTGCCAAATTCCCTTCAATTTTCACAGCTGCACTAGTTGTCGGAGGTGCAGTAATAATTGTGATAGCCATTCTGATCATAAGATGTATTCAGAAGTCAAAAGCACAATGTAACGCCGCTCAGGGGCAAATTTCCAGCAGCAATACTGCAACTTCACCATATTTTCAAGCTATAGTGTGGCTTTGAACGTTGAAATGGAAACAATTGATAGGTTCCTTAATGACATCATGAAAGAGAAGCCCATGAGATTTACCCCCCAGCATCTAATAAGTTTCACTCATAACTATGCTAATAAACTAGGGTCAGGTGGTTTTGGAGTAGTATACAAGGGCCAGTTTCCCAATGGGTTGCAGGTAGCAGTTAAGGTCCTTCATGGAACCTTGGATAAGAGAGCTGAGGAACAATTCATGGCAGAAATTGGCACTATTGGCAGAACCTACCATGTCAATCTGGTAAGGCTCTATGGGTTCTGCCTTGATCCAACAGTGAAGGCACTGGTATATGAGTATATGGAGAATGGGTCACTTGATCGATACCTATTTGATGAGAATAACAGGATTGAGTGGGGAAAGCTATATGAGATTGCAATTGGGACAGCCAAGGGAATTAGATATCTACATGAGGAGTGTGAACAGAAGATAGTACACTATGACATAAAGCCTGGTAACATTCTTCTCAATGCAAACTTCCACCCAAAGGTTTCTGACTTTGGATTGGCAAAGCTCTGTGATAGAGAGAACACTCATGTCACGCTCACAGGAGCCAGAGGAACTCCTGGCTATGCTGCTCCAGAGCTTTGGATGCCATTGCCTGTGACCCATAAATGTGATGTTTATAGCTTCGGTATGCTTTTGTTTGAGATCGTGGGAGGAGAAGGAACCTAGATTTCAAACAGGGTGAGAGCCAAGAGTGGTACCCAAAATGGGTTTGGGAGAAGTATGAGCAAAGGCAATTGGAGAATGTAATATCACTTTCAGGTATTGAAGCAAAATACCAAGAGAAGGCAGAAAGAATGTGCAGAGTAGCATTGTGGTGTGTCCAGTATCATCCAGCAGCAAGACCCTCAATGAGCAATGTTGTGAGAATGTTGGAGGAAGAAGAGGAAATTGCTGCACCCCGAATCCATTTCAATACATGACCTCATATGCCACAAGTTCAACTCAGTGGAGTGAAAGTACAGGAGAATCAACTAGTAGAAGGACTACCGAAGATGAAAATGAACTGGGTAGTTCATCATGAAATACTTGTGCATCGAAATCTCATGAAAAACTTTTTTCAAAGGGTGCAAATTGGATGCTAGAAAGCATCTCTTTAGAGAAACTTAACATTCAACGTGTATGCAGTAAATTTGGCACCTTTTACCCTTGAGTCATGAAAGTCAGTCAGTAGGTTTCAGTTTCTTGATTGTGGTATTCATGTATCTTAGATATTGCACATCCAAGCTATCATGAAAAGCTAGCCTTGGTCTTGGTAACGGATATTTTGACATTAGTAAATATTTCTCGGTTTGTGATATCTACATTTTATCTCGTTGTGCCAGCCCTCAGACTACATTTCGACTTCCAATATTTTCTTTCATTTTCTCTCATTTCTATTAATTCTTTAATGCCCATCGACTATAAATGGGGCAATAAGGGTATCATAGCATGACAATCAGTTGTTTGATAGTTGAGAACAAACAGAGTTGAAGAGTTTGAACACAATTATGGAATAGAATATGGAGGATGAATAAGAAAACATCTTCGGCCATAAATTAGCCACCGCTAGTTTAACCAACCTCATCATATCATGGTATTATTGTGGTAAACTGTTTATTTTATTATTAGCTCATTTTCTAACTAGCTCACTTCCATAAATTAGCTCACTCATCATTTAATTATTTTATTATAATAAACTCGGGGGCTCAGAAAAAATATATTATGTTAGCTTATCATGATGTTGTCAAAAGTTGGATTTTATGCTTTACCATAGGCCATTTTAGTGAGACAGATCCATTGTTCTCTATTTGAATTACCTTGCGAAATTTATGGTCTATTAAACCTCTATAAGAAGGCTACATTGACAATATTGGAAGTAAAGCAAGCAAAGATTCGAGATGTTTCAATGGTATTCATTGAAAATCAGGCATATGCAATGATGAAGGGCAGTTCTTGAATTGCAGAGGAAAGCACAAAATAAAAAAGAGAAAACAAAGACGAGCAAACTTGCATGGAGTTGGTGAAAAATTATATGATGAAGCTTCTTGTTTCACAAATTTTGGCCTTGACTAGGGATCGGTAAATAAAAAAAAT
>KE505779.1:174565-186753 GCA_000441515.1 Elaeis oleifera
TTTTGAAGAAGAAGAAGAAGAGGAGGAGGAAGATGAGATTAACCCTGTTGGCCTTTACCATCGACGAAAATGAGATGGTTTATTCATAGTAAGGAACAATGAGGTACAAATCATCCAGATGTTTCAAAGTCCAATCGAGGTCATTCAAAAACAGAACCAAATCTGATGCAGTGGATAATTGGCTAAAACAACCAGCAGAGCTTGCCTTCCAATTTGCATCTACTGGCAGAGAAAAATCTGTACATAATCTTTTAAAAAAAATTATTCTTCTGAGTTTATGTCTGATATATTTCTGCAACTTCGCAAACTAACGAGACGAAAAACGATAGCCGAAAAAAAAAAAAACTTTTCTCAAGCAGAATGAGTCCATAAAGAAACAAAGAGGTTCATTTATTCCTCATTTTAAGTTGATTTCCTCCAAGATCGGATGCTGGAATGCCAATAACCATCTATGAAGGGAAATGGTTTGGCTCTAACAAAAAATGTGAACGTCGAATCATGTCGATGTTTCAGTTGCTGATTACAGTCACTCAAATAGAGCCAGACCGGACGCAGGGGATTTGACTGGCCATAAGAAGCAAAAGATTTGCTATCCGATCTGCATCGGCTCGCACCAAGCTACATACCCAAAGAAACTACAAAATTGGAGGGACAATTATAACTTTTGGAGATTTCCAGAATCCCTGGAAGCGAAAACAAAGAAGTAAACTTTGCTAAAGTCCGAAACAGAGGAACATTTCGATCCAAAAAGGGGTCCCAAAATCACAGATGAACATCAAAAACCGACCCTTTTTGCAAATGGAGTAATTAATTGATCAAAAATCACGAATCAACAAAAAATCCAGAAAAAAGACAAAAATAAGTCGTCAAGAATGAGTTTTTTCCTTCCAGAAATCGGGGGAAAAATGACCAAAGACGGCAGTTCCAAGTAGAGATCGCTCCAAGAACAAATTTTGGCTGCAGATGATCAAAGAAAACAACTAAAAATCCACTTCTAAACAAGAAAAACGCGAAAAAAAATAGACGGAAATAACACGAATCGAAAAGGATCGCAGTAGAACAGGGGATCACCTCCGCGAAACGGAGAGGTGAGAGAGCGAGGGGAAGAAGCGGAGAGAGAGCGCGAGAGAAGAGAGGAGGCAAGCCTTCGCACAGCCGCCATGGCCTTAATTGCCGAGATCTCCACACTCCTGTTAGTACCGTTCTTCTGGGAGCGAACGATCCCTGTGATTCTCTGAACTCGCACAATGGAGGGCCAGTCATTTATTATTTCAAGGCTGGCCCTCTATCGGCGACGAAGGGCATAAGCGTAAATAAATGTAAGTACAAGGCCATTTGCCAACGATTTTTTAAATGAGGACGATTAAAAAGCTGTCAATAAATTAATTTATTGGATAATGCTGTCAGCAAGGGCCAAGCCATAACAATAGGAAAGCCGGTCCAGTCTTATTAGAAAATAAATAATGTTGTCAGCCTGGAGTTCCAAGTAAAATAAATAATAAAATAATAGCCATGAGACTGACAATGGATTATAATTAATATTTTTAATGAATTTTTTTGATTAATTAATAAATATGGATGATCCTATGAAAGATAAATAAATAGATAAATGTTTTTAATTTTATTATTTGATGTCTAGCCGGGCAAAATTTATGGGGCCGCCTGATATGCCATCCTCATCCAGCTTGGGTCCTACTGGCACTTCAAGCAGAAATTGTGTCACGCTCGTCCCACTCGGCAGTCATGGACCAAACGGACGTTTAAATGCTAGCGTAGGGTGGGAGGCATCCATAGTTGGATAAAAGTGGAGTAATATGAAGCCAGAAAGAGTCACATAGGTATCCGTTGGGAATTTGTAAGAACAAACAGAAGGAATGCATGTATATCCAAAATATAACTTGGAAAAAATGAAGAAGAAGAGAAATAGAGCATATTTCCAAGGGTTTTGTGGATAGTGGGGACAAAGATGGAGGAGAGATAGAAAAGGCGAAAAAACTAGGGAAAAAGAAAGCTTGAAAGGCAAACCATTGAATAAAAGTAGTCATGCATCGATCCTCCAGGTTAAATTGACAAGTTTGCTACTTGAGTTTTGGGAAGAGTGGACTCTTAGTCTGGAACACTAAACACGCAATGCATTTTAAAAATAAGACAGGATACGGAGTTTGATCGGAATAGTGGATTGGACTCGAGAGGAACTTAAGATCGATTCAGACATGAAAAGAGAGGATTAAGGATCATACATGAGGTTTAGTCTTATATATATAAATATAAAATAATTAGTAGAAGATAAAACGTTTCATACAAAAGATTAACGTAGATGTTTGAACCGAAAATTTAACAGCTTAATTTTTAAATTGAATCGAGTTCCATTTTGTATATCAAAAACGGTCCCATTTGCTTCTTACAAATAAGTGATTCAAATCATGACAAATTGCTGCTTCTTATAAATAACCGATTCTAATCTTGCCCAATTGTCCCGTTAAGCTAATAACTTATTAAGAAAGATAATTGAGCTAATTATTTTCAATTGGCCAATCCTCGGATAAAATTTTTATAGTCGGATTGATCATGAAAAGAATTATGGTCGGATATGCTTCGGAAACATCCATCAAAAGATGGGTGATCACGCGCGTTTATGAACGTGCGTTAAAATGCTAAGAAAAGATGAATTGATAAATCTTAAAGATATTTGAACAGTTTAGATAAATATCACATAACTATTCTTTTTGATGGATGTCCCGATATATGCATGTGGCAGACGATGACGGTTCGATCATAATTCTTTCTATAATCCGTCCGACTATAAAATTTTTTTCTATCCCGTAGGCTTCTCTCTTTCTATCTTTGGAGTATTTATTTTGCTGTTACGAGAAAAATTCTCCAAGTGCTTCTGTTTGTGTGGCTCCTTAATTTTTAGTTTTGACTCACATGTTGTCCAAGGCACACAGCTAAACATTTTGGCCATTCACCACAAGTTAAAGGTTCAAACCTTTCCTCTAGATTATTTTTATTTTTGTTTTTTCAAAAAACATGAAATCTACTAGTATGCATATATCTCCAATACTCCATTAGCATGAGACTTCAGCTTATCCAAATCTGTTGGCCTGCCATCTTTATAAGGATGATATATTCATATAGTTATAACCCATCAGGCAAGTTTTGCCGTATCCTCTCAGGAGATCTTAAAGACACTGTTCTTTGTCCAAATAACGGTAGGAGAACACAAGCTAAAAAATTATGGGATCAAAATATTCACAGAAGAGTGCTTGGCTACAAACAAGCTTACAAAGTTGCAATAACTTCAATTTTCTGTTTCCTTACAAAAACCAACAAATGAAAGCAGTCGTTGAGGCTAGCATGCCATCACCATCTTGTTCCATTCGGGTGCACCATTTCCAATTAATGTTGTTTCCTTCCAAAATGGAACTCAATCCTTTTCATGAAAAGCAAGCACAAAGTCTTATGAAGAATTTGGAAATGAAGGTCTAAAAATTACTGAAATCTTTCATTTTCTGGCTTTCTTTTGGGGTTAAAAATTTTAGTTTGAGTAATTTATAAGCCTTCCAGTTGGAAGTTTCTAACTTTTTGCTAAATAAATTTACATATCAAAGATTTGGTTGCGAATTTACCAAAACAAAAATTGTTACTACTTTAAAAGGTAAAAAATACGAATAGTAGAGATAATGGATGACTTTTCGAGTATTGCATTATAAGGATAGCATTATAATTTTTAGAAATTCTGCATTTTAATCTTTTAACATTACTAGGTTGCATTATCTAGCAATCATGATGTGGATGCATCCCATAAATCATGATGGAAAGACATGCGAGCTTTTATCACCTCAATATGGTCGTTGAAAAGTCTAAAATAATGCTCTTTTATTGAAGTTTTTTTTTAAAAATCTGTCTTCTTTTAATTTAGAAATAATAATCGTAGGTTGGAAGCATTATTGATTTATAAATTGAATTCCTTTTTGGTGGTTTTATTAATGAAAATTATTATTTTTGGTGGCTCTCTCTCTTCCAATGCTATAACTTTCATAAGACCATACGGTTTTTGAATGTGACCCTTGGACCAAGCCTCTCGTGTTCTTTTTTGCGAGGAAGTCATATTACTCATATTTCTACTAAGAATTGTCATCAAAGACCTCTCAAATTTTTTCTTACCTTATTAAATTTGACTATTGCACTTACTGCTTGTCGTTGTTGGGCTTAATGACTCATCTCCTCGTCACCTGGTTGAATAAAATGTGGGCCATGGCACGAAATGTTTGAACTAGAGTAGGGATGGCAATCAAGTTTGGATCTCTTTCCGTTCATGTATTCAATTGCTTAACTTGCACAATAGCAATTAATAAATTATAGCGATAAAAAGGTTTCTTACCCAAGCCGAGTCTAAAATTTCTATCATTAATAATGGCTCTATGCAATTAGGGCTGAAAATCAGTTGAATTAGACCAGGCCACACCTCTACCCAAGCCTAACCAGAAATTTTTTTGAGCTTCGGGTCGGACTTAGATTTGAAAGTTTTTGAAAATTCAGAACCAAGCGTGAACCTGATTAGGTCAACCCAATCAGGTTCTTATTCATTAGTTGTCATTTCGTCCCTTAAAAAAAAAAAAGAACTAAGAGCCCGGGTCCTAACCCATTTCTCCCTCTCTAGGGCTACCATCACCTCACCCCCCAGCCCTGCTCCCTCTCCGATGGATGACTTCACCCGAGCCTACTAGGTCTCCAATGGTGATGATGACCGGGGTCAGTAGAGCAACCTCCAACCCCATGGCAATGGTGTCTATGACCTTGGCTGCCACATCAATGATGGTTGGGGCTATCGAAATGGGTTCCGATCAATTGATGCCAACAATGACAACTGGAGGCTAGAGATCGTGCCGATGGTGGATTTTGGACCAAAGCTAGCAACTTTCTCAGCTCAAGAACAACCCTAGCAACAAAATTTTGATTTATAGTGGTACTTGTTCATGCATTCAAGATGGATTGAGGATTATCCGGTCGCATATCGAGCTTCTTTGATTCTACTTCTTCAAAGTAAGAAGTAACTTCTTCCGCCAAGAAGTAGATGTTTTTTTTTTTTTTGTAAGTAAAGGGGTGTTTGATTCTTACTTTTTGAAAAGTAAACAGTAAAAAAGTGTTATTGTTTTACTTTCTCAAAGTATGAAATAGACTAGAATGTCCTTCGATATATGAACAGATATTTACAAAAATATTAGCCTGACTTTTTTTTTTGAGCTGGTGCTCATGAATCAAGGAAGGAGAATTTTTTAACGTGAAACTATAGTAAAGACAAAAATGATAAATAAAATAGTCTATCAAAGTTCCAATAAATAGTATTATGAAGGTCCAAATATTGTTTGTAATGCATCCAAAATAAGAACATAATTATTACATGATAAAAGCGTTCCTTGCTCATATTTTATCACATACTCTATCACGAACGACATCCATCTCTCTCATTGGTACTACTATCACTAGGACTTGTAATAACTGTAGTCATTCTTTAACTTCATTATCGCCTTGAGTAGTGATATTTCAAAAATGAATCATCTATATTTGTTGGTAAATGAAGTTGTGAATAGTTGCAGTAGCTATCACCAATTTCACTTGCGTATCCCAGTGATACCCATGATGCATTTCTTCAATAGAGTAAGTCGATTTTCTATACTCCAAATGTCCGCTCTATTATCGTTCTCAAAGAAGCATGACAGTAATTAAACAGTTTCTTTGGATTTCTTGATCTCTCAACATCATAAGATTGCAAATGATACCGTACGTTCCTATATGGAGCAAGAAATCCTTTCATATTCTGATAACCCGTGTCCACCAAATAAAATTGCTCTGCAATCATATAAAATGAAGATATGATATGCATGTTATCATAATAATTTTGTATAGAAATTAATTCATAAGCAAAACTAACATTCACTTGGGTGTTTGAAATTCTTACTCTCATCACGGATGGTATCAAGAAAATACGGGTGTTATGTGTAAATCCTTCCCACCCACCAATGCAATATGTGAAACACAAATTGAAATCACAAGCAGCCATAACATTTTGAGTAGTGTATCTCTTGCGACCATAAAATGGCTTTCCCTTGTCTACTGATAAACAACCTCAATATGTGTCCCATTTATTGCACCAATGCAATGCTATACATCAAAAGAATAAGAAATTTAGATAAAAATATTGCAACACTCGAATTTAATAGAATGAACATCTTATTACCTAAAAATGTGGATAATATCTAGGATTATTCAGCACATAAGGATGAATTGTTGTCATAGGCGTCTGCACGATGTTGTCCATTGATAATCTAACAAGAGCATCTAGTACTATATGAAAATATTGGCTCATGGTTTGTGCAAAATGTTGAAATCTTTTTTGAATTGCTTTATTGCTAAAATTTTGACCAACAATGCATAGGAACATCCCAACTTGCTCTTCAACTCTAACAGTATAACCATGAGATAAGCCATAGGTATCACCAAGCAATGGACACAACCTTCCAAATAAGGTGGCATTCATATGAAAACTTTCGTAGCATCTATCTATTTTCGATTGATCATTCAAAAGCTCCAAGGTCCATGGCCGACCTTTCAATGTGGATGTTCAACGTGGTCATCGTTCCACATAAGTTTGTGCAAGACTGCTATAATAATTCGCAGCACAAACATGAGCTCCAGCTAGCACCAATTTTTTATGATTATTCTGAATGTTCTCATACATGTTCTTAATCTCATCATCCTCTTCATAAATGTCATCCTCCACATCATTCTCATCATCTTCGTAAATATCATCCTCCACATAATTCTCATCATCTTCCATGATCTATCAAATTTGAGAAAAAAAATTAGAAAGCACATCCGAAATAAAAAAAAATATATTATTTTATCTCAAAGAATATTCACGTCTACCAACAAGCAAATAATCCATGAAGTTTAACAAGCAGAGTGAAGTTTTCACAAACAAACAACAAATTGTTCAACAAGCATTTGGCCTTTGTTCCCATTCGGCTTGCAGGAACCTCAATCATAGGCTTGGATCTTTTAACGCCATGAAGCATTGCCTCCACCGATCATACACCATCTTTCGCGCCCCAAATATCACCATCGACCCTTCAATATCAAGTACAGATAATTTTTTCAAATGTGAGATAGCCTCTTCAATTTCATTTCTAGACTTCTCAATGCGTGAAGTGCCCGAACTAGTCTCAAATGCAGTCACCAATCTCTGAAAATTGCTATTAATCATGCTTGACTCAGTCTGTTGTACAAATCTCTTTCTTTTCTTCTTCAAGAAATGTGAACTTGAACCCTTATCTTTAAGTTCAATATTAGCGGAGTCCTCGCCAAGCTCAATCACATCTTCTTCCAGAGTATTAGGCTCCATACTTTGATGAATGTGGCCAGAATTAGGGGCATAGGCGTATACTTCAGTAGCTGAAATATCACCGAATAGCTTCTCCATCAACCCATAGTTTTGCAAAGACTATCTTCTAAACTTTGCAAAATCTTTATTCATCTACATATGTTACAAATCAACAATCAGATAGTGCAAAAAAGTACAAGTAGTAATGCAAAACTTAAACATATTAGTAACTTATCGCAATTTTGTCATGCCACCATTCATCTGATGCAGTGATAGTGCCATTCTCCTCATGCCAACCAACTTCAGATTGTAGTCTCTTCAAATTTTGATAATTTTTTCAGTCGATTTTTAGTGAATCTCAACGATTTCTAACTTATTTGTTTGTATACTCTTTATCAGTTATTTCCTTAAACTTTGAGGCTACATTCTTCCAACCATCAGCATTCAAATAAATACCAGGCCTATTTCTTTCTCTGCTTTATCAATACAAAGATCAAGAAAGATTTTTGTTGTATTTGGATCCCAATTAGCTGACTTACTGAAACATACCAGCAGTAAATGTATGTGTGCGTGCGTGATTTCAGTTTTCCATAGTGAAAGGAACAAAAGTGGCAGAGAAGAAACAGGCATAAACGAAAAAAAAAGTGGCAGAGAAGAAACAGACAGAAAAGAAAAGAACAAGTACCAGAGAATAAATGGATAAACAAACAGATAATACGCTATTGACCATGCTACAATAATCTTAAGTATAATACAGGTTTGTCACTTGTGCATATATAGTAAAATAGTGCTCTCCCAGTGGACAAGAAAGAATGGGTAAAAGTCTCACTATAATTAAATGTCATCCAGGACAGAGTCTTTCATACCATTAATCAATTAATCATGCAACTTCTTACGTTTGTTTCTTGTATGCATTTGATCGAATAGGTGAAAAGCACATATGAGCATAAGAAGAAAGTTGAAAAGGTACAGACTTTTTTATTAAAATCTCATGAACGGATTGGCCTTCCTAATTAAACTAATTAATGATGATATGAGCTCAGGTAAATTTTTTAATCTCACAGAGAGAGAGCCCGCGTAGAACTACTTTGAGAAGAAGTCCACAAAATTACATCGAAGAAGGCCAGAAGAAGAGATCTAACTTATAGGCGATGGCAACGGCAAGGGCGAGGCGATGGTGAGAGATCTCCTGCTCTCAGATCTAGATTCAGTCGAGGTCTGTGTTCAGATTCTAGATTCACCGAGCTCTGGATTTCTCTAGAGAAAAAAAGCCTTATATGGAGTAATTTTAAGATGTCAGCAAGGGTAGAGTAGAAAAAAAGTTCATTAAACTTTAGAATAATTTCGAGCGTACGTGTCCCAGCCTTGTATTTTTACAAAAAAAGAATCCGGATGCTACTTCTTTCTTCTCCAATTTTTGCCTTGGTGGAAAAGTGACTTTTTTTTTCCAATAAAATCAAACAATACTTATTTATCAATTTATTTTTTTTAGAAAAAATTGGAGGTTGCTTTTTTTAAATAAAACCAAACAAGCCCATCATCTTTTTGATCTGGCCTCAATGATGGCGCTCTGCCTTCACCAAACCCTAACTTTCCATCCTTGTTGGGGTTGGATTGACAAAATCAAGTTGGTTAAGCCACATCACTTCAGACCCATTTTATAATTGATTGAGCTAGGTTTAGGCCTTCATTCGAGCTTCATGTTGGATCTTGCATAGATTTGGGCTCGGATCGGGGTCGAGTCAACGATATGTTCAAGTCCGATCTAAAAATAAATAGATTCTATATTTAAGCCCAAAGCCAGTTCAAATATTTTCAAATCTAGCTCGAAGTCCAACCTAAAATAAGTCCAATGTGATGGGACTTGGGTAGCCTGAACACATTTCTAGCCCTATATATAATATATAATATATTTTTTATGTTTTCAATTATTTTGAAATATAATAAATAATATAATATATTATAATAAATAAAATTTCATATAACTAAGAAATAAACTTTAATAATGGCTAAGTAAGAATTTTATCATCAATACTGATTTTACTAATACTAGTATTAGCGGATAACTATGTATAAGTTGAATCTATGTGTAAAAGGTCCTATCATTAATACCAACATTTATACGGTGAGTGAAGAACTATACATGAGTTAAGCCATATTGGGCAACATACTTCAATGATAGTCGACAAGAAACTACCACCACTAATATCAGCATTGCTAATACTGGCAACTACATGGCTGAAGAAGATTTCCGTACAAAAACCTCTATACATAAAATCCCAGCACATGATGCAAGGGGGTATGATTTTTTTTCTCCTTTTTTCAATTGTCCTTGAAATGGTAATAATTATAATGTATAGAAGGCCTTAATAACCAAATTTTAGTTATATATATATTAATCCGATCAGGAGTATAAACTAAATCTCAATCCATTAAACTCAAATCTCTTAAAAAACTTAAGAAAATAGAAAAATAATGAAAGTAGGATCTAAATCCTACCTTCTTTCATTATTTAATCATAGACTGAGTTATATATGCTCTATTTATACTAGTGAGATATATCTTTATACAATTCAGATTCCTCTTATAATTAAAAGAAGATATAGCTTTTACGAAATAGGCATGACTAGTGAAATAATCATAAAGCTAAAAAACCTACAGAAAGGAGATCTCAGCTTTTATATCGATTTTATTGTTATTCGCTTTACCTAATTCTTTATGAATTAGAAGATATCTCTGGCCATTTATTTTTTCAACTAAAATTTTGAATTTGATTTTCTGAACTTAAATGATGGAATTAAACTACAGTTATTTGCACCTTTAAGAGATGGTTTCATGTCACAGGGCTCAAAATGTTATTTGATTTTTTTTTTAAAAAAAACATCTCAATCAGATGTCCATGAATAAGTTATGGCTTAAAAATTTGACACGTTGTTTAGCTTCTCGATACAGCAGATCTCGCTTCTAAGCCCTGTAAGGCTATTCATGTAATGGTCAAAATGTTTTACATCAAGTCTAGAAATCCTCCTATATTATATATATATATATGTGCATGTATACATAGATACACACACTTGATCAATGCATAGAGTGCTGGGTGATTTAACACAATCATCTATTGTCCATAGGGAATAGATGATTTAACTTGGAGAGAGCTCTCCAAAAGCCTGAACAATTTTTTCGGTCTCTTCCTCGTAATACCGTTTCATGTCTATATGTGTGTACAAATATAGCTATATTACACATGCTTATGTATGGATCAAATATCAAACATAAAATGGTAATCGGAATAGAAAACCTGAAATAAAACTTTTAATCAATAATAATAAATACAGTTTATTTTCTATGTGAAATAAGATATTTTTTTTCACAATGCCAATTTATTTAAACTGCTATAAAAAAATTCTTCCAACTAATTAATGGAATGTGTCGTTGGCCACCCCTATTGTTTTTTGATTTTTTTGTTTTTTCAGCCAAAGTAATGTACTCAATGGATATGATATATTTCAATCCAGACGACCTAGTTTAACTGGAGTGAGTTATCCTGAGTATAATGTCTTAGCTCCTGTTGTTCATCTAAAACGCAATCCTAGCCAATCCCTTCGTTTGTGGAAGGGCCGCACATTCGAATTTGGAATCCAAGTTCCCGGAAATGGGTGACATGGGACATCCAGCATGAATACGTCCAGTATATTGCTTTAAAATGCTATCAAATCTTCGACTGTTAACCTTGTCTGGTCCAAAATATCCCAGCGTATCTTCTCCCAAATTCTTGTGTCACATTGGAGAAGATTTGAAAAATTGGAGAGACATAGCGTGTCTCTTAAAATATGTGTAAAATGATAGTTTGGTGTTTCTTGAAATGCTAGTCAACGGGCATGAGCAAAGCATGGAAGATTGTTTATGAAAAAAAAAAAAAGAAAAGGCATGGAAGATTAAACGCATAAGATATTTATATTATAATGATCATGATTAACATTCTATTTTAATACATATCAAGAATTGCAGGTTTTGAATATTCCAAGAGGGGATTGGATGGTATCCAATCTTGCAACCGATTTTAGCTCTTTCTACTATTCAAAATTATAGTGGCACGATTTTTTCCAAAGACACCCTCTCAAATAAGTAAAAAATCTGAGAGAATGGTTGGATGGTACCCAATCTTCCCGTGTCATCTCCAATTGATCATGTAGTTATCTATCTAAATGATTTCTACTATATAATCGGCTACGTGATTACTGCTTAATGCTAGCACCAATTATCGTTGAGAAAAAATGGCTGAAATCAGGAAGAAGAATGATATTAGGGACTAAATTAAGTTTTTGAATTTTAAAAATTTATTAAAAATTAACTTAAATAGAGGATAAAAAATATGATTAATCTTTGAAACAAAAAAAATAAAACAAAAAGCACGATGAACAAGGCAACATTACATTTGATTCCCCATCCATCCGTTGCACTACAGACTTGTTTGGTTTGCTTGAAATTTTTTTTTTAAAGAAGTAACTTTTCAAAAAATTATTTGCTGAAAAGTTATTTTTTGAAATAAAATTCTGACATGTTTGATTGATCATAGAAAAACAACATATTGCAGAATAGCTTATGTTTGGTTGAGTACCTATTTTTTTGAAAAAAACTATATAAAATACTTATAATATTCTTAGTAAATATAAGATTATACATTTTTACTCCTAAACTTTAAATAAATATGAATATTATATTATATTAAAATAAATATAATATTAATATATTATAATATAGCATTAGACCATAATAATTTATTATATTAATATAATTTTAATAT
>KE505780.1:164573-175165 GCA_000441515.1 Elaeis oleifera
TCCTGTATTATAATGAAGTCCTTAGGACTATAATTATTGACAAAAGAGGATTTATCGTTAAGTCTTTAAAAATATTCGCAACCAAACGATACGCTATTACTAGGACGATAGCGATATCAAGTGAAGGTCATTTTGTGCCACATGAGTTCGTTATTCTCTTAACCAAAAAATATGAAGATACTATTATGGCATGCAGATGAAATGTAAGAGTACATTCATATCGAACGTGACCATGTGCCGAGCACTCTGCTGTCAAGAATAGCTCATGAAGAGTATGGGTACAAGTGTCCCTCAGATCTGAGACCACCATGGTGACCTATAAGTAACTTACTGTACCTTAGTATTAGACCATCTGAGTTTCTAACTTAGTGACTGAAGGATATTGAGTACAGTCAACTACTAATCAAGTTGGTGTGTGAGTCAAGATGGAACAGACCCCTCTGAATTAGTAGGAGATATACATCATTGTATTTAATTCAGTAAACTTTGGCCAGGATAATCCATGAGATAGATTTAAAAGGTTGAAATATAATGTGGTCGACTAAATTAGGGTGGACAATTAAACTTCAGGTTACCTGGAGCATTTGGATCAAAGGGATGAATTATACGATAACCACGCCAGTGGGTTCTAGAAGGTTGTTTTGCAACACTTCGACCTATCCGGTCGTCAGGTCATTATTGCTAGATGGTTACATCGATTGGTATAGAAAGTTGTTCCTATGCTATCGACTTAGGTTTGAACTTATGGGATCATACGCATTAGAAGATTTGGTCAGATCAGATGGCTGAAGAGTCCAATTGGATTGTGACTGTGGTGAAGAGTCCTACTCGGACTAGAACTCTATGGGAGAGTCCCACTGGGACTGAGACTTTATTATTAATGAAGAATTAATTAGTAATTAGATTACTAATTGACTCAATTTGATTGAGAAAAGAGCTTTGGATCTAGTCTAATTGAATCAGATTCAATTCGACTTTGATTGGGTTTGATATGATCGAGCTCGATTACAAAAAAAATTTGATCCTGATTCGATCAAGATTTTGACTCGACTAATTCTCAATTGGATTAGGAATTTGATGAGATATCTAGATTTCTAATTGAATTAAGTTCATTTCTATCAGTGGTTCAATCCAAATTTGATTTGAATTAGAATCAAAATTGAAAATGAGGAGTCCTTATCAACTTGGACTCTATCCTTATCTCCGGCGCCACTCCTGAACCCATGCCAATTTCTCCATGCCTAATTGGATTTGGGTTCTCATTTTTGGCATCATGATAGAGGGTCAAATAAGAGTGGGTGGCAATATTTGATGAGTAATAATCTTATCTCTTGCCTAATTCGAATGCGATCCGAATTAGAGATAAGATGAAAACTAGGAAAGAGATTTTTTATACATGAAAGATTATTGGCACCTTAATAAATTTTTTTCTATTTTTCATGGAGAGTTCTTAGGTGTGTGAGATGCCAAAATTTTTTTCTACATTCAATAGTCATTTATAAAAATTTTTGGGATGCCAAAAGGTTGTTTTGGCGTGGACTATTGGCACCCTTCCTTGGAAAAGCCCTAATTCCTAGTCTATAAAAAGGGTCCTCTCTCTTGGAAGTCCCATGATCAATTCTCTTGCTATTTTTTGATTTCTAGAGCACTTCCCCTCCTCTTCTTTCCTCCTATAGATCTTCTACTACTTTGGAGTGTCCAAGGTACTTGTAGAAGAAGGAAGAGATTAGCTGTCGAAGTTGCTTGCAGACTAGCATCTCCAAGTCCCTGATCTGCACCAGTCTTCATGTGAATTTTCCTATAGAGGCCAGACGACTTCATGTGATTGTGAGTGACCTAAGAAATACTCTCTTCAATGGTTGGACTGGAGGAGATCAAGATCAAAATTTGTTTGGTAATGGTCTCTAACTTATTTTGATTCTTATGGTAGATCTAATAGTTAGATCTAGATTTTCAGCATTGATGAGATTGATGCATGTTTTGTTTTCAATCAAAAGTATATATTTTTATATCATAGATCATGATGTGGTAGTTTAAGATTAGATCTTATGTATGTGATTAGGATTAAATTGTTTAATTTTTATTTTGCTATACAAAATTTTTAAAATCACATGTACTGCACTACCATATATTTCTTTCACTTAAGTTGTTATTCAATTCAGATTTATTAAGCAAAAATATTCTATCTAACTTATTAATATTACCTATATATCTAACTCTATCCTTTCTAAGAATAAAGGGATTATTTCTAGATTAACCTTTACACCTAGATGTGATAGTAATATAGCGGAGTAATATTTTAATCCTAAAAGAGATAGTTCTAAAAAAAATTCTAATATAACAGAGTAAGTATCTCTATACTATCTAAACTCAGCTAAACTACTACTCTTAAGGTTACTTAACCTATCATTAATATCTACATAAAGTTTATCTATAGTGCTCAGAGGATAATCTAAAGGATTGTTGCCTTTAGAGTTCTTTTGAACAATATTCACAATTTCTAAGTTAGTGAAAAAGATTTTTCACCAACTTTTCAATTATCTTAACAAGTAATTTACTATTATCTTAGTAATTAAAATTTATAAATGAATATAGATTTTACAGGGTTTCAAATATATCATTGTCAGTTGATGACAATTGTTAACAAATAATATTCTATAAGTCCATCAAGGTTCCAACCAAAGGTTCTTCTCTTGGAATGGATAGTGGATAGGTTGTCAGAGGCTACTATCAACTGCAAATCCACAAAATTGATCTAAGATAATGATTTATTATTTTGGGACCTGAACTACTAATTTATAGTTAGAAATTAATTTATCTTCGATACTTTTCAAGATAAATAATTTACTAACAATATTTTTTCTGCTAACTATTCTCTTATTCTCAGGATTTTTTGAGACTAAGAGATTACTAATTTCTAAAGAATTACTAGTTCCTAAGGGACTACTAGTTCCTTTATCCTTAAAAAATATGAGGTTTCATAAATTTCTTTAGATAAAGGGATTAAACTAAACTTACTAGATGAGGGTGACAGGTTTAAGGTAGGCCGGTACAAAGATTTCAATTCAGGTAAAGAGTCTAGCCTAATCTTTAAATCACATAGATCAAGTGTAGAAGCAGTTTCATCAGAAGGAATTCCATCAGCTTGATTCAGAAGGAATTTCATCAGCTTGATTCAGTAAAATTTTATCTAATTCTTTTAAGAATTTTTTTCTAACTGTACTTCTGAGAGGTCAGGTGATGGACATACCTCAGTCAGATTCAACTGACTGATTTCATCATGATTTCATCATGATTTTTAATCAGTATCTTCAACTGACTAATGCCTGAACTTGACTCAAAAGATTTTAGTAAAGATATAGAATTCAGATTAATTCAGTATCAGTATCGAGATTATGATCAGTCTCAATGATTTCATCAGAAGAATTTTTTTAATCAAGATTTTATCAAATTCTTCAGATGAAATATTTTCAATTTCGACTCCTAAGAGATTGGGTATTGTATCGATCTTTATAGAAAATCACCAACCTGATTGGGTATAGTATCGATCTTTATAGAAAAGTCACCAATCTTTACTAATAAATTATCAGAATGATCTCGATCAACTTCAGATTCTCTTTTCTTTCCTAGAAGGCTATCAGTCTGAGTTCCTTTAAGGTTGAGGGAATGATCCATACAGTTTTGTTGTTTCTCAACCTAATCTAGTTGGTCAGAGGTTTTATTAGAACGAGTTTCTACTCTAAGAATTTGATTAAGATCATTGGTAGAACCTTAACTGAACTCTTATTCCTCTTGTTTTGAACCTGAGTTGTCTTACAAGTTCAGCTTCAAAGCTTCTACAAATTTTCTATGATTTAGCCATCTTTTTAATCACAATTTCTTACATTCTAGAACTAGCTTCCTTAAGGTTATTGATATAATATTTATTGAACCAGTCAAAGAAGAAAATATATCTCTCTTCAATCCTTATCTGACTAAATCATATTTCTCTTATAAAATCTCTTCCCTTTATTGTAAGTATCAAAGAACTACTCTTTTCTATCTTTATTTCTTTAGAATCGAAATCTTCTCTTAGTAGTTCCTTGTTTTAATTTTATATTTCCATCTAAATCATGTAAAATATCTATAATTCTATACTACAATCATTTGGACTATTTTCTAATTCTCTCAAAGTAACAAAAGATTTATTTGAAGATATAGTTTGACAGTAGGTAGGTTTCTGAAGCCTAGTATTTTTCAAATTAGATGGCGAGATTTTCTTCATCTTGAAGATTTTCTTTACCCCAAGATTTTTAAGTCTAGGTTCTATTCTTTCAAGATCCTAGGAGTAATGATTAAAGGACCGTTCTTCATTTTCTCCATCAGTTTCTTCAAGTACATCTAGGGAGAATATTTCTCTATTAGTTTCATCTGGATAGAATTCATCTTTTTCTATTTTTTCAGAGTAGATGGATTCTATATCATTATCTATATTATCTTGTTCCAAGTCCTCTACATCAAAGGCTTCAAGATCTTCATCCATTTTGCTATATTGAGAAAATCAGCTACCTATTATCTAAATGTATGCTAAATATCTTAACTAATCTACCTATTTTATATCTATTTCTATTACCTAAAAAATCAAACTAAGTTTTAACTTGAATTCTATAAAATATACATCTATACTACTAATTAACTCCTCAATAATTATGGTATTTTTATTCATTTTGCTTATTAGAGGCATTTTACAATCACAGAAATGTTATTTTTAGCATAGATAAGTTGCAAATCACAATCAATTTTCAGAAGTTCGGTAAGAAATCTAAAGATATCAGCCATAGAGACAACATAAAATAGTCAAATGACTTACTTCACCCCTTTCACACCTTTCCTCATGGCTAACATGGGTATTCTTTACGCGAATGGACGGTGACCGCTAGATGGCTAAGGTAAAAATTGTCAAATCTCCTCCCCAACATGACTTGGCTCTGATACCAGAATTGACCTGGGCCATGCGCGTATGTGTGGAAGCAATGATATGTGTGTGGGTCGGAGCCACAGTCGTATGATATTTCGCAAGTCCTAATGGACTCTCCTGATGCAAACTAGAAATCCCGATAACCACGAAGTGGAAGTATCACAATACCCAACAGTAGATTATCACAGCAGTGTGACACAGCAGTAGAAGCCACGTGCATACACGTGGAAGTAGCAAATGGATACAATAAATAGATAGACGAACTATGAGGTATACGATATTGCCTGCATGCATCATATAACTTACAGCCCAAAATCTAGGAGTATAAAAGCAAAATGGATTATGATTGAAGAGTTAAAGAGGTTAAGTATACAGATGGTACCTAAACAGATAATAGACAGACACAGAAAATAAAGGTAAATGATAAATAGATAGACATATAAAATGAAGGTACGAGCACTCAGACAGACTAATAAGTTACAAACCTAAACTAAGGTACAGATTGATGGAAGGCTAAAATACAAACTAAAGCATACTAAAGCACGATCACAAGCTGAAATATAAACTAGTAGCTAGATGTAAACTAGAGAACATAAGTTGACGAATTATAAACTAAACTTCGAATAATTAAAACTAAAACTATCCAGTATAAAATAAATAGACTAGGTTGAATGCTATGAAGGATTAAAGCTACAAGTAAACTAACAAAGCAAATGAACATAAATGCAACAGATAAACTACTGAGTAAACTATACTAATGATAAGAGTAAGCTATAGACTATAAACTATAAATTATCGCTGATTAGCAAACTGAATAACTATAAACACTTTAAGTTACAAACTTAAGATTATAAATGTGATAGAATTAAAATAACTACAGTAAGTAAAATTTAACCAAACTAAGTAAGAACAAGACTATCAAAAAGAAACAAAGCTTAAACAAGGATAAATAAACGTAAGTGCAGTAAATAAAATAAGAACAAAGCAGAATAGATAGAACTTAAATATATACAAGAGTAGGTAAACATAAATATAGTAAAGCAAAATAAAATAAAATAATATAAAGAGTAAATAAAGTAAATAAAAGCTAAAATAAATAAAAGTTAAATAGAGTATGTTCACTAATCCAATAGCATATAATTGCATGATTTTTAGTACAACCTTATAGCATATTACAGATGGTATTTAGGTTATTTACTCTAATTGATCTATTGTTTACTTCATAATCTCTACCAACTTTAGGGTTGTTTATCCTTAAGATTGATCTATTGTTTACTTCACAGCCTTAGTAGCATTCGGATTATTTACTGTCGTGCTACAGTAACATACTACAGTCACAATAGTACTGTATAGTATTTCTACTACAGTACTGTATAGTGCATATACTGCAGTAATTAGCTACAGTACTTGCTACAGTAATTAGCTACAGTACAGCTACAATAATTTGAATAGTAATATAAATAGGATTAATTTATAAAAAAATTTAAAACATAATTAAAATTGTAATATGAAAGAAAATAGATTTTATTTATAAAAGCACACTTATATAGAGTCTGATAAAATTGAAATACATGCCGTACAAGCTTTATGTATACTAATCAAGCTTAAATAAACTTAAATACACACCATAAAAGCTAATATATGCTAACACATGAGTAAACCCACAAGTAAACATACTTATTTATAAATTCATATGGATTACAGAGCTAAATTGTAGAGAGTTCTGTGGAGGAAACTGTGGAAAGAAGAAGGGAGAAATTTTTTAATGGAAGAAACGAAGAGTGGAAGGGATGATAGAATTTTTTAATGGTGAATGCTGAAGATGGAGCTTAGTTTATGTGAAAGAACAAAGGGAGATGAATAAACTTAGAGAAATGTTGGAGACTTTCTGGAGATGAGATGTGGATGGAGTATTTAATAGAAATAGATGGAGGAGAAATGAAGATGAGGCTTTGTTTATGTAGAGAAACCAAAGCCTTCAGTGAGGATGTTTGCCATGAGGGAAGCAGATGGAGGAGGATTAAGAAGAAGAGAAGCGTTTTGTGGAGAGGATGAGTGAAAATGAAGAGATGAGAGGAAGATTAGAGGAAAGAAGAGAAGAGAAGAGAAGAGAAGATGACAGATAAGGAAGAGGGACTCTATCACTCAGATTTGAAACCCCTCTCTCGACCTGTCTCCCATGCTCGGCCGATCCCTTGAACGAAAGCCTTCCCCTTTATTTATGGGCGAGGAAAGGAACTATGCGGCTTCAATCAGTTTGGAGTCCGATAGATTTCATTTGGGTTAGAATCTGGAAGCTTGTAGAAGTCGGAACCAAAAGTCGAAACTTCATTGATTTTAAGTTCGATTTTCTATGGCATCTTATCATCTTTGTACAGTGTTAGGAATCTTCCTATAGATGAATAGTAGTGATGTCAAGAATCTTTCTATAGCTTGCTTATCATCTTTGGATCCTGATGTAGATCGATTTTTGAAGATAAACTATCTCTGAAAATTAAACTAGCGTCAAGAATAGTAGTCATGATTATTGATGTAGACATAGTATGGTCTTCTGAAGTGGTAGTAGTCATCTGGTTGTCGAAGTGGCTAAATAGAAGAGCCACGAACTGTACCTGTAAGAAAATTTTCTACCAAAATTTTGATAGAAGGTTAGTAGAAAATATTTTCTTTTTTTTATAAAGCTCAACCTTCTAAAGTGAATTGGTTGAGTACTAGAGAAGATTGTCTTGCTCAACTTTTTGGGTCATAATATAAATGGATGTCTATTTGTCTGTAGTTGTCTTCAAATTCTTCTTCAATTTTTAGATTTGATATGACACCTTCTTTAAATAGATTATGGCTTTGAATTTTTTAGGATAATTTCTAACTTTAGAAGAATGCACGATTCTAGATATGAATTTTCTATGCATAGAAGATCTTGGGGGTTCTCTTGAATTGGTATTCTTGTTGGAAGATTGGTAGTCACCTAAATTTGCCCATCAGTCCAGCATTTTTATTGTTGTAGTTTTCTGACTGCCCAATAGACTTCTAAATATGATATTGCTTTGTAAATTTTGAGATCAAAGTCTTTGGCAGAGGATCAAAGTCTTTGATAGATTTTTCTTTTCTTTTGTCATTCTTGGCCGAAATCCTACTTAATTATCCACATCCTCAAGAGTAGTGATATTATAAATTTGAAAGGGATACTCAATGCCTCCTATCTTCTTATCTTCTATATCACTGTATATCTCTTATCTTCTATACCACTGTGTTGGGTTTCGATGGCATATCGAAAGGGCTACGTATTTAAAATTTTCATTCAAAATACTTTACGCACTGAAAACCCTAATGCGCAGAAATTCTTGACTATAACAATCAAAGTATAATTAAATTAAACTTGGATAAGAAGAATACCTATAGCGCTAATCCGATTTTCATGAGGTGTCCAAATGTCTACCCTCTAATGGTGATCCACACAGAAATTGGACCAAAGACAGTGCTCCTCCATCACCTTGCTTCAGAGTTCTAGCCCTTAGAACTCAACTAGCCTTGTATCGGTCAGATTTCTCCAAAAACCTAACTTGACCCTCTTAGAACTACCTCTGAACTTCTGAATCTCTTTCTTTAGGACCTTTCCAACTCTTGTCTGGACCTGATAAGGCTTTGTCTTAAATTCCAAAGTCTTGTCCTAAAACTAAGATGTGTTGTAAGAAAGAAAGGAGAGCAACGGAGAGAAATTAGAAAGCAAATTTGAATGCCTTGGACACCCAGCACCTAGGCCCTTTTATAGCCATCAAAGGGACACCAAAATAGAAGGACATGCCTCATCCAAAAGCCTATCTAATCTGAATATCAGAGATAAGAGATCCTTCAAGCAGAAGGACTCTTATCAATGATACGTTGATCAGCACATCCACCTGCTCGTGCGACCAGAGAAGGGATGTTTTCGCATCCCTTCTCAAATCAGAAAAATCTAAAATTTTTCATGTCGAAAGAGGATTCAATCTTGATTTTAGATTGCTAGATAAGGAGATAAAAATTCTCACAAAAGGATGTGTTCTTACATCATTTCATGTGAACTCCTTATCACTGTGCACGCACGCGAGGGAAGCTTCTGGCATCCATTTGGCCTTATGATATATCTGGAAAAATTCCAGATAAATATCCATAAAATAGATGATCAAATGTGGAACAATATCTAATAGGTGGCATTCCAAATTGAATGTGTTTGATCTATAGAAGTACTCTCCAAAATGCGAAGAGATGCGAGGCTTCACCGCGTGCGCGTGTAGAGATCCTTTCTTTCAATTTTTCTCCACCCATAATTTCAAAAAAATCCTTTCATGCTTCGAGATGTGCACCAAAGGATGGAGGATGATGTGGGATACCACACACATCTGAATCCCAAGCCAGAAGGACTCTTCTTCTTCTCACGCCAACATGCGCACGTAATTCTTTTTTGCACCAAGAGTCCTCATCCAAGAGGACTCTTAATTTATGGTGTTAACTTGAGATGTGGCACCATGTTTTAGGCTACTTCTAGGTGGCATGACCTGACCCAAATGCTCACCAAATTGGGCTAGCTAATTAGTAAGGTATAAGACCAAATTGATCTCCCAAGGAGATAGGGTTTCCACACGTGCTAGCATGCTTACCGGCAACCCTAATTGGATCCAAAATTCTAATCAACCTTATCAAAAGGGTCCTGGACCAATTTTTATATATGTGTGACCCATTGGATTTTACATCTAGCTAGCAGTAGGTCTGAGTGCAAGTTGACCAAATTTGATTAGATTCCAATCTAACCGATTTAGGTTCAATCGAGCTAAACCGAGTTCAATAATAAGAATCCATTTTAATTGATGATCAAATCAAAATTTTTAATTTGATCAAACCTATAAGTCAAAATTAATATCTAGCAATGTATCATGACGACTCAGAAGATGTGAAATTTGATGAAAATACCAAATATACTCTTCAGTGGTAAGTTACCGTATAATTCAATCCTTCGATCATCCCTGTATCTTGAATATATTCATGAGTACGGAATCGTATCAAACTCAAATATTAGATTAACCAATGATGACTCCAATGATGAAGCATTAGAAACTCTTTCTAATCTCCTTCCTACTTTTGGTCAAAATATTTTTTTAGTCATCCAGGGATGAGAATACACGGATGTGATCTTCTCTTACTAGGAGTGATCGATTCTATGTTGACCTACTCATAACCTTCATACACACTCCACTATGTCCAGAACATCTTGTACATATCTTAATGTCATACCTAGCTATGAACCAAAATATGAGTTTATGTGCACAAGATTTCATGGTGATCTCAGGTCTAAGGATCACATGCATAACTCTCACTTAGAGAACCATCTTTGACATGCAAGTAAGGCTTCCATAAGATGTTCCCTATCGCTGAGTCAATTCAGTGGACTCATTTCCAAATGAGCACCTACATCCTTGTACTAGTGTCCCATACACAAGTGGTTAGTGAGATCTGCCATCCTCTTCATCGAGCATACATAGGATGTACCAATCTATCCGAAATATTGATTCTCGACTCAATGCTCCTACGATCAAGAATATTTAAGATTAGGATTTTAGGTCTCACTAGCATGACCCATTCATATTTTCTAAAATTATTGTTC
>KE505780.1:214863-228418 GCA_000441515.1 Elaeis oleifera
ATTCAATCAGGGTTTCGATAAGCATGCTAGCACGTGTGGAACCCTTGCTCCTTTAGAGATCAATTTGGTCTTATCCCTTTCTAATTAGCTAACCCAATTTAGTGAACATTTGGGTCAGGTTATGCCACCTAGAAGCATCCCAAATTGGGGCACCACATCCCATTTTAACGCCAATTATGAAGAGTCCAAGTTGTGAAGGACTTTTGGCGCAAAACAGGTTTTCCACGTGCATGTTGGCGTGGGCAGAAGGAGAAGTCCTTCTAGCATGGGATTAAGATGTATGTGATAGCCCATATCACCCTCCATCCTATGATTCACATCTCAAAGCATGAGATGTATTTTTCTGGATTTTTGGTTGGAGAAAAAATTGGAGAAAGAAAGATGTCTCGCACGCATGCGCAGAAGCATCGCATCTGTCTGCATTTTGGAGTGTCCTTCTCTAGACTAAAGTCAATCAAAATGGAACAATTTTTTTGATTACATTCTACATTTGATCAGATTTTTTATATATATTTTATGGAATTTTCCATGCTTATCTGGATGCCAAACGGATGTCATAAATTTCTCCTCATGCACGCACGTGTGAAGATCAGCCTTCACAAGAAAGGATGTGAGAACACATCCATTTGTGGGAACTTTTATCTGCTCATTATATTTTCTAGAATCAAAATTGAATCCCCTATCCACATAGATTTTTGAAGATTTTTTGATTTGAGAAGGGATGCAAAAACATCCCTTCTCTGGTCATGAGTGCAGAGCGGGTGCTAATCGATGTATCATTGATAAGCTCTTATCTCTGATAATCAGATCAGATAGGCCTCTTGGATGAGGTGTGTCCCTCTCTTTTGGTATCTCTCTGATGGCTATAAAATAGTTAGGGCACTGGGTGTCCGAAGGCATCACAAAGAGTTTCCAATTTTGTCTCCATTGCTCTCCTTTCATTCTTACAACCTATCTTAGTTTTAGGACAAGACTTTGAGATTTAAGACAAAGCCTTATCTGGTCCTAACAAGGGTTGTGAGGATCCTAAAGAAGGAGAATCAGAAGTTCAGTAGAGGATCTTAGAGGATGGGTTCAGATTCTTGAAGAACCTAACCGAATGAGGCTAGTCGAGTTCTAGGGGCTAGAACTTTAGAAGCAAGGTGAAGAAAGAGCGCTGTCTTTGGTTCAATTTTCATATGGATCACCATTGGAGGGTGGACACTTGGATGCCTTGTGAAAATTAGGATTAGCACAACAGATATTCTTCTTATCTTAATTTATATTTATTATACTTTGATTATTATAGTCAAGGGTTTCTGGACATTAGAGTTTTCGGTGTATCAGGTGTTTTGAATGAAAATTTTAAACACCTAGTCCTTTAGCTGCACCACCGGAACCCAACATTACCTCTTTTGTTTGCTGAGAAGGTTAGAAATAGATTAAGAAATGAAGGAGATGGTAGTATCAATTATAAGCAATTAGATATGAGAAAAATAGCTCAAAAGGTATAATTAGTAGGAGCTGAATTATGTAATAATTTAAAGATTAGAGATCAGTTAAAGAATAAAATTACTTAGGAAAAATAATGAGATAATTTCTATTACTAGTTTGGATTTCAGCTAGATCTACCATATAAGAAAAATCTAAAAAATCAAAAGAATATAAAAGAAGTATTATGATAAAAGATCTTCAAAGAAAGGAAAGAGTTCTTCCAAACCATATTCTAAAAAAACATAGTAAAGACTGAATATCCAAAAAGAAAATCTCTGGTCTGCTATAAATGCAACCAAGAAGGAACACCTAGAAAATCGATGATATAAAAATACTAGAGCAAAAATTAGAAAAATATCTGAAGAAAAAACTCTGAAAGATATGAAAGAAAAGTTAAAAGATTTGATCAACAACCTAGATCTAAAATCAGAATTTGAAATCAATAACTCTGAAAAATATTCTTGTTGTGAAGAAACTCTCCATGATGATACTAGTAATAAAACTATTTCAGTGTTATCTAATGAAGAATAATTTATAGCTGATATGATTGATTCTCTTAAAAATCCTGAAGATAGATCGAATCAATTGGAGAAGTTTTTACCTTAGTCAAAATCCAAAATCCAAAATCTTTAAAACCCCTATAGAAATTGAAAATCTTTATACCATGGATGAAGTTTTTCAAAGACTAAGGCAAATCAAACAGAAAGCTCAAAAATCTAATTTAGACGATTTAATTAAAGAAAAAGTTCTTATAAAAAATGAATTAGCCCTGCTTAAAGAAGAACTGAAAACCATTAAGAAAATTCCTATTGAAGAAACAACTGAAAGAGAAGCTATATCTGAAATAAATAGAAATTAAAAACTCCAATAATTAGTGAAGAAATACATCTGAAGACCTTTTAGGAACAATTGATAGATATATAAACAAAATGGTACTGTAAAATCTTTTTCAAACTATTAGGGGGCTATAGCTTTCAATATAAAGTTTTAATCAACTCTGGAGCTGATGTTAACTGTATGAGAGAAGATCTAATTCCTCTCATCTATTGTGAAAAATCAACTCAAAAAATTTAGACGACGAACGGAGGAAATTTGAGTGTACATTATAAGATTCTTGAAGTTCATATTTGTACAAAAAAGACTTATGTCAAAACTTCTTTCTTATTAATTAAATCCTTAAAACAAGGAGTTATATTAGGAAATCTCTTTTTAACTCAAATTAAGCCTTTCATAGTGACGAATGAAGGTATATCTGCCTTTATAAAGGGAAAAATATTATGTTTAAATTCTGTTCAGAGCCAGAAGAATCTTTTTTAGATCTTTTAAAAAGATCTGCAGAAGTAGAAATTATAAAAGTATTATCTAATAATTTTTTTTGAATGACAGGAAGAAAGAAGTAGTATCCACTGCAGGAGAAAAAGATTTAAAATCATTACACTTACCTCTTTATTTTAACAGGAATATTAAAGAAGGAGAACACCTATCCATCCTGAACAATTCTGAAGAAGGTGAAATTTTTAATCCTAAAACTCCTCATCCTTCACCCCTTATCTCTCTAGAGGGGCAATCAAAAGAAAAATATACAATGAGCCAAAAAGAAAAGGATGAGCTATTTAAAAAAGTGAAAGAAGATTTAACTCTTGATCTTCAGAGTATTATTTTTGACAAAATAATGCAACCTCATAAAGTCAAAGAATATTCAAAAAATTATATCCCTATCCTACAATGGAGTGGTACAGGCCAATACTTATAATACCAAACATCAACATCAAAGCAACTCAAACTATGATCAGAGCACTATATAAGAGATTGGTCAGAAAAGTTATTGTCGACTGCCCTTATCCTATGGACATATTTTCAGACGTAGTTGCTACTATTCTGAAACAAATTCAGAAAGATAGAAGAAAATTAGACATATTGATATGTAGCAGTATTAAAGAAAGAGAAATTGAGAAAATTATATATCATTTTCAGATTTATCATATAATTCTACTCTCAGAAGAAAAATTGAATATCTTCTCAGATGCAACCAATTCAAGTTCATCAACGGAATAAAGGTAGAATAATTTATAGAAAATACTGATATGGAAGATTATATACTCTCTAACTACAAAAAGTATATTGGACGGCCAAGAGCAAGAGTCTTCGAGTAGAAAAATATTGGACAGATAAAAGGATATGGGTTACCATAGATCTACCCATAGTAGTACCAGAGAAAGAAGAAAGTTGGGATATTCTGTTAAATCCAGAAATTATCCTGAAAAATAAATAATGAACTAGAGTATCCCTAGAATAGAATGATTCTCTCTCAGCAAGGCGAAGAAGAAGATAGGACCATCCAAGGATTTGATGACTCCTTCAATCTTGCCTTACTCTTCAACATCGAAGAATGAAAAAAAAAAAGAAAGAAAAAAAATATTTTCTACTAACCCTTTTACCAAACTCTTGGTAGAAATTTTCTTTGCAAAACAATCCAGTGGCTCTTCTAGCCACTTCTACAACCAAATCAACCACTACTATATTGAAGCTGGTTTAATTCGCAAAAAAGGTTCAACCTCACAAGTTAGTCTACACCAAGATCCAAAGATGACAAGAAAGCTATAAAAAGATTTCTGACATTGTCACTATTCATCTACAAGAAGATTTCTGATACTATACAACGACGACAAAATGCTACAGAAAATAGGACTTAAAATCAATTAAGTTTCGACTTTGGGTCCGACTTCCAGAGGCTTTCGGATTCCAAAATAAGTGAAGTCCATCCGGATTCCAAACAAGTTGAAGTCCACATAGTTCCTTCCTTCGCCTATAATAAAGGAAAGGCATCCGCTCTGGAGGAGGCCGAGCACAGGGAGGCAAGGCCGAGAGGGATTCGGTTCTGATGACAGAGTCCTTCTTCATTCTCCCTTCTTTTCTTCTCGTCTAATCCTCTTCTCTCCTTTCATTCCTTCATTTTCTTCCTTCCAATCCTCCATTAAGCTTTTTCATCCCTCCATTTTCTCCATGAAGCATTCATCCTCTCTACATAAATTTTCTTAAGTTCCCTGGTTTGTTTCTTCCATCCCAACAAACCCATGTGAAGGCATCTTCATTTCATCCACTTTCATTTGTTTACTCTTTCTTCCACCAAACACCACATCCATCCATTCCCTTAAAAGGTTCCTCCACTCCACATATCTAGAGAATCATCTTCTTATTTCACCTTTGTTTATTCACCGTCTCTTTTCATCCCACTTCCATTATAATACTCAACAGTTTCTCCTCCACCCATAACCCTTTCCATTTTCTAATAAAAACTCATCCCATCTTCCCTTCCATAGATTCCTCCACAGAAACTTTGTTCCTCTATCATTTGAGCTGTTAACTCACGTGAGTATTTGTAAATAAGTGTGCTTATGGTGTGTTTACTCATATATTAGCACTTGTGGCTTGTATTTAAGTTTGCTTAAGCTTGATTAGTGTACATAAAGCTTGTACGGTGTGTATTTCAATTTCATCAGACTCTATGTAAGTGTGCTTTTGTAAATAAAGCTCATTTTTTTTCATTTTACTATTATTAATTAGATTTTAAGCTTTTTTTATGCTTAAGTTTGTTTATATTACTATTTATATTACTGTAGCTGTACTGTAGCTAATTACTGCATATGCACTATGTAGTACTGTAGCAGAAATACTATGCAATACTATTGCACACTGTAGCATGTTACTGTAGCACGATGATAAACAACCGAAATGCTACTAAGGCTGTGAACTAAATAATGGATCAGTCTCCTAAGGGTAAACAATCCTAAGGTTGGTAGAGATTGTAAAGTAAACAATGGATCAATCAGGATAAACAACCCAAATACCACCTGTAACATGTTATAAGGTTGTACTAAAATCATAGTACAATCTATCGTGCAATCGTGAAGTAAATAACAGAGCGATTATATGCTATTTAATTAGTTAAAGTACTTTGTTTTATTTTAAATATTTATTTATTTCTTTATTCCATTATTTAAGTACCGTACCTTTATTTCTTTACTTTATATTAAGTAGTCTTATTTCAACTTTATTGCATTTATGTTTCTTTGTTCTTATCCTTGTACTTACTTAAGTTCTGTCCACTTTACTTAGTTCTGTTTCACTTTATTTACTACATTTGTCTTTTATTTCTTTTTTTTATTTTGGTTTATTTTGCTCTTACTTAGTTTAGTTTATTTACTGTGGTCAGTTAGCAGTTAGTTTGTTCGGTCTGTTAGTCTTATTTACTGTAGTTAGTTGTAGTTTAGTTTACCTTTAATTTTAGCTAGTTTATCTTTAAGTTTGTTAGTCATAGCTTAGAATTTACTGTGTAGTTTATTTATTGTATTTATATTCTTTGCTCTGATCCTTATTTTATATTAGCTTGTTTACTTATAATTTGGATAGTTTTAATTATTAGAAGTTTAATTTATTTTAATCGATTAAAATTTATAGTTTATTAATTTATGTTCTCTAGCTTATATTTAGTTATTAGCTCATATTTTAGCCTATGTTTATGCTTGTCCTAGCTTCCTGTTATTTTATGTTTCAGTTTGTGCTTTAGTTCTCACTTTTAGTTTATATTTTCTTATAATCAGTTTGCATTTTCCTTAGTATTCCACTAGCTTGAGCTTGAGACTTCCATTAGTCTGTGTAGCCTGTGTCTTAATTTATATTTACTTTCATCTTAGTAGTTTATCGTATCCTTTACTTTGTTTCTTGTACGATTTACTCTAATTTATCCTTTATCTCCATTCTGTATGTCTATCTGATCCTCTTTACCTTATTTCTATGTTTGAGTAGGTACTATCTGTAGGTTTGACCTCCTTTACTCCACAATCATAGTTCATTTTGCTGTTTTACTCCTTGGTTCTGAGCTGTTAGTTATACGGTGCTTATGGGCAGTATCATATATCTTATAGTTCGTCTATCCATCTACTGCTTCTATATGTACGCACGTAGCCTATCCATTTGCTGCTTCTACGTGTATGTACATAGCTCTTATTGCTGTGTCATACTGCTATGACAATATACCTCTGTGGCTCCAACCCACTCATACACACACACTGCTGCTTCATGCATACGCATGTTGGCCCGGGTTAATTTGGTATCAGATCCATTTTTCATGCCGGAGAGGGGATCTGTTGATTTTCTTAGCCGTATAGAGAGTGGACCGAACAGCGAGTGCGATAAATCTCGCTTTAATCGAGGAAGACGTTTAAGGTGATAAGTTGTAAATAGACTGTTGGTATCATCCCTATGGCTGGTATCCTTAGATCTCTTGTTGAACTTCTGAATACTGATTCTGTTCTGTGTCTTACTGTATTGAAATAGGTAAAATATCCATCTGCTTTAGAACTGATCTTGATCTATATTTCTAACCAACAAAATGATTAAACTCTAGTAACTTCTCAATAGTTAGTTATTTTATAGTCTAGTTATATATTTTATGAGTTAATTAATAGTCCAAATATTTATAAGAATTAATTAGTCGTATAGATGTATATTTCATAGAATTTAAGATAAAACATAGTTTAAAATAGAAATTAGAGTTAATACTTTCTATGATTCTTTAGGTAATATAGAATAGGTAGACTAGTTAAATTACATATATTTAGATAATAGTTAGCTGATTCTCTCTATTAAAATGGATGAAGATATCGAAGCTTATGATGTTGAGGACTAGGATCAAAATGATATACAAGATGATATAGAATCCATCTATCCTGAAAAAATAGAAGATGAATTCTATCTTGAAGAAATAATATAAAATATTCTCTCCAGAAGTTATTAATGAATCTGATGGAGAAATAAGATCAATCCTTTGATTATTATCTCCAAAATCTTAAAAGAATAGAACTTAGACTTAAAGATTTTGGGATGAAGAAACTCTTCAAGCTAAGAAAAACTTCACCTTCTAAGACAAGAAAACCCTCACCTTTTCACTTGAAAGATACTAGGCTTCAGAAAAATACTTACTTTCAAACTAGATCTTCAAATAAACCTACGATAACTATGAGAGAAATAGAAAATAGTTTAAAAGATTATAGTATAGAACCTACTATAGATATTTCATATGATTCAAATAAAAAATAAAATAAAATAAAAGAATTAGCTAAATTAATTTTAAAAACACCATATGGCTCTTATACTGACTCTAAGATTACAGAAATAGCTGAATTCCCTATAGATAAAGAACTACTAAGAGAAGATTTTGATTCTGATAAAATAAAGATAGAAAGAGTGGTTCTTGGATACCTATAGTAAAAGGAAAAAGAGTTTATAAGAGAATATGGTTTAGTCAGATGAGGACAGAAGAGAGACATATTTTTTCTTTGACTGGTTTGATAAATATTATATTCAAGGCCTTGAGGAAGCTAGTCCTAGAATACAAGAAACTATAATTAAAGGATGATGGCTGAATCATGAAAAGATTATAGAAGCTCTAAAGCTAAACCTATTCAGGTTCAAAATAAGAAGAATAAGAGTTCAACTAAGGTTTCTACCAATGATCTTGATCAAATCCTTAAAGTAGAAACTTATCTTAATAAATTTGCTGAACATTTAAATCAAGTTAAGAAACAAGAAAACTATATGAATCTTCATCTCAACCTTCAAGAAACTTAGACTGATAGCCTTTTAGAGGATGATAAGAAATCAGAAGTTGATCGGGACAATTATGATCATTCATTAGTAAAAATTGGTGACTTTTCTATAAAGATCGATATTATACCCAATCTCTTAGAAGTTAAAACTAAAAATGATTCATCTGAAGACTCTGATAAAATCTTGATTGGAGAAAACTCTTCTGATGAAATCATTGAAATTGTTCATAATCCCAATATTGATACTGAAGTCAATTTGAATTCTATATCTTTACTTGAATCCTCTGAGTTGAGTCCAGACATCAGTCAATTGAAGGTACCAGGCTAAGAACACGATCAAATCATTGAAAAAATTTCTAAGGAAGATTATCTAGATCTAACTAAGGTACCTCTAACAATTGATTTTATGAAGAACAATCAGAAAAAGAATTCTCAAAAGAATTAGATAAAATTATACTGAATCAATTTGATAGAATTCCTTCTTATGAAATTTTTGAAGAAAATGCTTCTATATTTGATTTATGGCTAGACTCTTTATCTGAATTCAAATCTTTGAACCAGCCTATCTTAAACCCATCTCCCTCATCTAGTAGGATTAGTTTAATCCCTTTGTCTGAAGAAATTCATGAAACTTCATGTTTCTCTGAGGATAAAGGAACTAATAATCCCTTAGTCTTAGGAACTAGTAGTCCCTTAGGATCTAGTAATCTCTTAATCTCAGAAAACTCTGAAGATAAGAGAATAGTTGACAGGAAGAATATAGTTAGTAAATTATTTATCTCTGAAAACATTGAAGATAAACTAATTTCTAACTATAAACTTATAGTTTAGGTCCCTAGGATAATAAATTATTATCTTAGTCAATTGGAGAAGTTTTTACCTTAGTCAAAACTCAAAAACCCAAAATCTCTAAAACCCCTATAGAAATTGAAAATCTTTATACCATGGATGAAGTTTTTTAAAGACTAAGACAAATCAAACAGAAAGCTCAGAAACCTAGTTTAGATGAGTTAATTAAAGAACAAGTTCTTATAAAAAATGAATTAGCCCTGCTTAAAGAAGAACTGAAAACCATTAAGGAAATCTCTATTGAAGAAACAACTGAAAGAGAAGCTCTATCTAAAATAAATAAAAAATTAAAAGCTCTAATAATTAGTGAAGAAAATACATCTGAAGACTTTTTAAGATCAATTGATAGATATATAAAATAAAAATAGTACTGTGAAATCTTTTTCAAACTAAAAGGGGGCTATAGCTTTAAACATAAAGCTTTAATCGACTCTGGAGCTGATGTTAACTATATGAGAGAAGATCTAATTCCTCTCATCTATTGTGAAAAATCAACTCAAAAAATTTAGATGGCGAATGGAGGAAATTTGAGTATATATTATAAGATTCCTGAAGTTCATATTTGTGTAAAAAGACTTGTGTCAAAACCTCTTTCTTATTAATTAAATCCTTAAAACAAGGTGTTATATTAGGAAATCTCTTTTTAACTCAAATCAAATCTTTCACAGTTACGAATGAAGGTATATCTGCCTTTATAAAGAAAAAAAAATTATGTTTAAATTCTATTTAGAACCAGAAGAATCTTTTTTAGATCTTTCAAAAAGATCTACAGATGTAGAAATTGTAAATATATTATCTAATAATTTTTTTTTGAATGATAGGAAGAAAGAAGTAGTATCCACTTCAGGAGAAAAAGATTTAAAATCATTACACTCACCTCTTTATTTTAACAGAAATATTAATGAAGGAGAACACCTATCTAGCCTGAACAATTCTGAAGAAGGTAAAATTCTTAATCCTAAAACTCCTCATCCTTCACCCCTTATCTCTCTAGAAGGGTAATTAAAAGAAAAATATGCAATGGGCCAAAAAAGAAAAGGATGAGCTATTTGAAAAAGTGAAAGAAGATTTAACTCTTGATCTTCAGAGTATTATTTTTGACAAAATAATGCAACCTCATGAAGTCAAAGAAATATTCAAAGAATTATATCCCTACCCTATAATGGAGTGGTACTGGCCAATACTTATCATACCAAACATCAACATCAAAGCAACTCAAACTATGATCAGAGCACTATACAACGGATTGGTCAAAAAGTTACTGTCGACTGCTCTTATCCTATGGACATATTCCCAGACGTAGTTGCTACTATTCTGAAGCAAGCTCAGAAAGGTAGAAAAAATTAGACATATTGATATGCAGCAGTATTAAAGAAAGAGAAATTAAAAAATTATATATCCTTTTCAGATTTATCATATAACTCTACTCCCAGAAAGAAAATTGAATATCTCTCCAAATGCAACCAATTTAAATTCATCAACCGAATAAAGGTGGAAGAATTTATAGAAATACTAATATGGAAGATTATATACTCTCTAACTACAAAAAAATATATTGGACGGCCAAAAGCAAGAGTCTTCGAGCAAAAAAATGTTGGACAGATAAAAGGATATGGGTTACCTTAGACCTATCCATAGTAGTACCAGAGAAAGAAGGAAGTTGGAATATTCTACTGAATCCAAAAAATTATCTTGAAAAAATAAAGAATGAACTAGAGTATCCCTGGAATAGAATGATTCTCTCTCAGCAAGGCGAAGAAGAAGATAAGACCACCCAACGATTTGATGACTCCTTCAATCTTGCCTTACTCTTTGACATCGAAGAATGAAAAAAAAAAGAAAGAAAAGAAAATATTTCTACTAACCCTTCTACCAAACTCCTGGTAGAAATTTTTTTGCAGGAACAATCCAGTGGCTCTTCTAGCCACTTCTAAAACCAAATCAACCACTACTATACTGAAGCTGGTTAATTCATAAAAAAGGTTCAACCTCAAAAGCCGATCTACATCAGGATCCAAAGATGACAAGAAAGCTACAGAAAGATTCCTGACATTGTCACTATTCATCTATAGGAAGATTTCTGACACTGTACAACAAAGATAAAATACTACAAGAAATCAGACTTAAAATCAATTAAGTTTTGACTTCGGGTCTGACTTTCAGAGATTTTCGGATTCTAAAACAAGTGAAGTCTGCCCAGATTTCAAACAAGTTGAAGTCTGCATAGTTCCTTCCCTCACCTATAAATAAAAGGAAAGGCATCCACTCTGAAAGAGGCTGAGCATGGAGAGGCAAGATCAAGAGGGGTTGCTGCTAATGACAGGGTCTCTCTTTTCCATCTCCATCTTCTTTCCTGATACCATATTGACCCAGGCCAACGTGCGTATGCGTGGAAGTAGTAGCATGTGTGTGTGAGTAGGTCGGAGCCACAGAGGTATATTATCACAACAGTATGACACAGTAGTAAAACTACGTGCATATACGTAGAAGCAGCAAATGGATAGGCTACGTGCATACACGTAGATGCAGCAAATAGTTAGATGAACTATAAGATATACGATACTACCGCATGCACCTATAACTAACAGCCCGAAACCCAGGAGTAAAAGCAAAATGATTATAATTGAGGAGTAAAGGAGATCAATCTTACAGATAGTATCTACTTAAACACAGGAAACAAAGTAAAGGATGAACAGATAGGCATATAGAATGGAGATGAAGAATAGACTTAGATAAGATGAACAAACTGATGGAAATCTAAAGACAAACTAAATATATAGGATAAAAATCTAAACTAAGGTACAGTCTAATGGAAGGTTAAGGTGAATGATAAAATCTAAATTAAGGTACAGTCTAATGGAAGGTTAAGGTGAACTTAAGTGCAAGCTAGGCTGATAAAGAAATACAAACTGAAACATAAAGTAACAGAAAGCTCGGACAAGCATAAGCATAAGCTTAAAATATGAGCTAATAACTAAATGTAAGCTAGAGAACATAAATTAATAAACTACAAACTTTAATCGATTAAGATAAATAAACTTAGAATAGCTAAAGTATCCAGATTACAGGTAGACAAGCTAATATAAGAACAAAGAATATAAATGCACTAAACTACTGGTTAAACTACTGATAAAGTAAACTGCAAATAGTAAACCATAAACTATAACCAAAGATAGACTAACTATAGAGTAAACTATACGATTGAGTAAATTACTAAGCTATGATTAACAAACTTAAAAATAAACTAACTGAAATTAAAGATAAACTAAACTATGATTAACTACAGTAAATAAGACTAACAGAGCGAACAAACTAACTGCTAACTGACTGTAATAAATAAACCAAACTAAGTAAGAGTAGAGTAAATAAAAAGAAAGAAATAAATTTAACTAAAGAAATGCAGTAGATAAAATGGGAATAAAGTGGAAATAACAAGAAGAAATAAAATATAAGTGCAAAAAAAAACTAAACAGCACTGAGTAACTAAGAGCAGATAAACTTAAATAAAATAAAATTGCTTAACTAAAATAAAGTACAGTACTTAAACAATGAAACAAAGCTTAAAAGAAATAAACAAAAGCTTAAAAGAAATAAACAAAAGCTTAAAGTAAAATAGAATACTTTAACTAATTAGATAGCGTATAATCGCTCCGTTGTTTACTTCGTGATTGAATGATAGATTGTACTATGATTTTAGTATAACCTTATAACATGTTACAGGTGGTATTTGGGTTGTTTATCCTGATTGATCCATTGTTTACTTCACAATCTCTACCAACGTTAGGGTTGTTTACCCTTAAGAGACTGATCTGTTGTTTACTTCACAGCCTCGATAGCATTCTGGTTGTTTACCGTCATGCTACAGTAACATGCTACAGTGCGCAACAGTACTGCACAGTATTTCTGTTACAGTAGTGCACAGTGCATATGCTACAGTAATTAGCTACAGTATAGCTATAGTAATGAACAGTAACTATGAACAGTAATGAATCAGTAACAAGCTTAAATATAAAGAAAGTTTAAAACCTAATTAATAATAATAAAATGAAAGAAAATAAATTTTATTTACAAAATACACTTACATAGAGTCTGATGAAATTGAAATACACACCGTTCCAGCTTTATGTACACTAATCAAGCTTAAGAAAACTTAAATACAAACCACAAGCTCTAATATATGCTAATACGTGAGTAAACACACCATAAGCATACTTATTTACAAAACTCACATAGATTAACAGTTAAATGATAGAGTTTGGGGACTTCTGTAGAGGAATCCATGGAAAGAGGATGGAATGAATATTTTAATGGATGAAATGGGTGGAAGGAGGAAGAAACGATTGTTTAATGGAAGATGGGTCGTTGGATGGAATATTTTAAGGGAAAATGATAAAGAGAGTGGAGTTTCTTTGGAGATGAGAAGTGGAGGATTAGTTTATGACAAAGAATAAAGAGACATGGAGGAAATAATGTCTGGTGGAGGAAACGAGGAAAGCTTCACATGGTGTTGTCCCTGATGAAGGAACAACTAATGGAGATTAGGAAAGATTATGTGGAGAAGATGAAGAGATGAAAGAGAAGAAGAGGATTAGTGGAGACTTCATGGAGAAGATGGAAGGGATTAG
>KE505780.1:289322-299729 GCA_000441515.1 Elaeis oleifera
TAAGTTATCAGATGTCTCTGTCAACTGTGAATCTACTAACTCTAATCTTGGATAATGATTTATTATCTCAGTGATTATTGGTTTATCTTTGATATTTTTTGAGATATTCAATTTAGTAACTATATTTCTTTACTATTTTCTTTATTATTTTTATCCTCAAGATTTTTTAAGTCTAAAAGATTATTAATTCCTATGGGAGTACTAATTCTTAAGGAACTACTAGTTCCTATATCCTTAGAAAAATATGAAGTTTCATAAATTTCTTTAGATGTAAGGATTAAAATAGATCTACTGGAAGAGAGTGACTGATTTAGGATAGACTGATTCAGAGATTTAAAATCTGGTAGAGAGTCTGGCCTGAACTTTAAATCGAACAGATCACATGTAGAAGCACAAGGATCAAATATAGAAGTATTTTCTTCAAGTATTTCGTCAGAAGGAGTTTTATCAGTTTGGTTTAATATGATTTCTTCCAGAAACTCCTTTCTAATTGTGCTTCTAAAGGTTTAGGTGTTGAAGATTTTTTTTTCAGATCTAAATATTCTTTCTCAGTGATCTCCTCAATGATTTTATTTTCAATTGGTACCTTTAATTTACTAATACCTAGACTTGACTCATCAGATAAATATATAGAGTTTAGGTTAGCTTCAGTATCAAGATCATAGACAATCTCAATGATCTAATCAAATTTTTCAGATAAATCACTTTTAGTTTCAATTTCTAAGAGATTGGGTTCAGCATATGTTTTTATGAAAAAATCATCAATCAAATCGGGTATAGTATCTATCTTTATAGAAAAGTCACCAATCTTCACTAATGAATTATCAGAATAATCCCAATCAAATTCAGATTTCTTTTCAGTTTCTAGAAGGCTATCAGTCTGTGTTTCTTCAAGATTGAGAAAATGATTCATGCAATTCTGTCGTTCCTTGTCCTGGTCTAAATATCCAGAGATCTTATCAGAACGAGTTTCTTTATGATCTTTAGTTGTTACTTTCTGCAGACTAGTGTTTATTTCTTCAAAGCAGTCACAGACTTACTAGGCATTGGGGTAACTCTTAGATCTTCAGTAAGAATTTTATCAGGCTTTTGGCATCTTGGTTTTGCCTTTTATTTCTATTTGGAGATATCACCCAGTTTTGGAAAAGAACCTTGATTCCAAACTCTTGATATTTAAGATTTACATTTTCTAAACTTTTAGGATAATACTTTACAAACTAGTCAAAGAAAGGAATATTTCTCTCTTTAGCTCTCATTTGGGCAGACCATACTTCTCTTATGTAATTTATTTTTCTTATTATAAATTCTATAAAACCATGCTTTGCTTTTTTGATTTTTTGTAGAATTAAAATCTACACTAAGTAGTTCCCTATCTATCTAAAATCATCTATTCTAATATATTTATCATCTAAATATACACCAGATATATCTCTAATTATTACTCTAGCTACTCATTTGACATCTATTATTATATTTCCTAAGGGATCAATAAGTTTTATTTAAGTTCTACGCTATAATCATCTAAACTATTTTCTAGCTCCTCAATGGTTACAGTTTTCTATTCATTTTGCCTTGTGTAGATATTTTTGAGTTAAAAGAGATATTTTTAACAACAGGATTATTTATAATGTGAATAACCATCAGATCTGAATCAGTTTAATTTCTCACTCATTTCAGATTTTAATAGTTCGGCAAGAGATCTAAGGATACTAGCCATAGAGATGACACCAATAGTCTATTTGCGACCTACCACCCTAAATGCCTTCCTCGGCAAAAGCGAGATTTACCGCACTCGCTGTCCGGTCCGCTCTCTATACGGCTAAAAAATCGACAGATCTCCTCTCTGGCACGAAAAATGGCTCTGATACCAATTTGACCTGGGCCAATGCACGTATGCGTGGACGCAACTGTGTGTGTGTGAGTGGATTGGAGCCACAGAGATATATTATCACAGCAGTAAAAGCTACGTGCATACACATAAAAGCAGCAAATGGGTAGGCTACATGCGTACACGTAGAAGTAGTAAATAGATAGATGCATTATAAGCTATACGATACTATCCGTATGCACCGTATAACAAACAGTCCAGAACCCAGGAGTAAAACAATAAATAAACTATGATTGAGTATATGATGTCAAGCCTATAGATATAACTTAAATAGATGGTAGACAGATGGTAGATAGACTACAAAAAATGAAGATAAAGAACTAATAGGTTAGTATGCAGAATGGAGATGAAGGATAGATTAGCAAGCACCCAGACATAAGAGGAACAGATACAAACTAATGAAAGTCTAAAGACAAACTAAGTGCATAAGATAAAACCTAGACTAAGACACAAGCTATTGGAAGGCTAAGGTAAATTAAAGCGCAAACTAAGCTGATATAAGAAAATATAAACTGAAATATATGTTAAGTTAAGATAAAGAACACCAGTTAGTGAAATACTAAGGAGGATGCAAACTAAACCTAAGGATCAGGCTATGACGTACTGGAACAAACTAATAAAAAGCTATGATGAACAGTATAGGCTAAGCTAATTATAGATTGGAACATAAACTTATGAAGAACAAAAGCTAGTAACTAAATATAAACTAGAGACTATAGGTTAATGAATTAAATTTCTAATTATTAAGACTATCCAGACTGTAAGTAAACAAACTGATATAAAAGCAAGAAGAACTAATATAAGAGCTGGAAGCATAAATGCAATAAATAAACTACAGAGTAAACTTTTTAGGCTATTAATATAAACTACAAATTATTACGTAAACTACTAAGCTTTAATTGACAAACTTAAAAGATAAACTAATTGGAATTAAAAGATAAACTAGACTACGACTAACTATAGTAAATAAGACTAACAGAGCGAACTAACTAACTGCTAACTGATTGTAGTAAACAAAGTAAATGTACAGGACTAAGTTTAACTAAGAGCAGATAAACTTAAATAAAATAAAACTGCTTAATATAAAGTAAAGAAATAAACAAAAGTATAAAGTAAATAGAGTACTCTAACTAATCTATTGGCATATAATTGCTCCGTTGTTTACTTCACAATTGCACGATAGATTGTACTATGATTTTAGTACAACCTTATAATATATTACAGATAGTATTTCGGTTGTTTATTCTGATTGATCCATTGTTTACTTCACAATCTCTACCAATCTTAGGATTGTTTACTCTTAAGAGACTGATCCATTGTTTACTTCACAGTCTCAGTAGCATTTTAATTATTTACCGTCGTGCTACAATAATACGCTACAGTGCACAATAGTACTGTACAGTGTTTCTGCTACAGCACTGCATAGTGCATATGCTACAGTAATTAGCTACAGTACAGCTACAGTAAGGAACAGTAATATAAACAAACTTAAGTATAAAGAAATCTTAAAACCTAATTAACAATAGTAAAATGAAAGAAAATAAGCTTTATTTACAAAAGCACACTTACATAGAGTCTGATAAAATTGAAATATACACTGTACAAGCTTTATGTACACTAATCAAGCTTAAGCAAATTTAAATACAAACCACAAATGCTAATATATGCTAATACAGGAGTAAGCATACTTATTTACAAAATCTCACATGAGTTAATGGCTACATGACAGAGTTTGGATACTTCTGTGGAGGATTTTGTGGAGATTAGAGGAAAGATGAAAGGAATGATTTGTTGATGGAAGAATAGTGGAGTGTAAGGAGTATTATAATGGGAATAATGGAGATGAAGTTGCCTGGTGTAGAAAAATGATGAAGGAAGAGAAACAGAGATGTCTGGTGGAAGGAATGGGGACTATTTCACATGGAGTTGTCCCTTATGAAGGAACAAACAAGGAAGTTTAAGGAAAGTAAAAGGAAATTTTGAGGAAGGAGATGAGGACTTTGTGGAGAAGATGGAGGCTTTGTGGAGGTTATGTTAAGAAGACGAAAGCTTTACGGAGGAGATGGAGGAGATTAAGAAAAAGAGACAAAGGAAGAGAGGAGGAAAGGAAGGAAGATGGAGATAGAAAAGAGAGACCCTGTCATTAGCAGCAACCCTCTCGACCTTGCCTCTCCACGCTCGACCTCCTTTAGAGTGGATGCCTTCCTCTTTATTTATAGGTGAGGGAAGAAACAATGCGGACTTCAATCAGTTTGGAGTCCGACGGACTTCACTTGGTTTGAAATCCGAAAGCCTCTAGATGTCGGAACCGAAGTCGGAACTTAATTGATTTTAAGTTCGATTTCTTGTAGCATCTTGTCGTCTGTGTACAGTGTCAGAAATCTTTCTGTAGATGAATAGTGATAATATCAGAAATCTATCTGTAGCTTTCTTGTCATCTTTGGATCCTGATGTAGACTGACTTTTGAGGTTAAACTGTCTCTAAGAATTAAATCGGCCTCAATAGTAGTTGATATTGCCTTCAGAGAATAGTGGCAGTCATCTGATTGTAGAAGTGGCTAGAAGAGCCAATGGATTATACCTGCAAAAAAAAAATTTCTACCAAAAATTGATAGAAGGATTAGTAAAATATTTTCTTCTTTTTTCTTTTTTTTTTTATTAGCTCAACCATTTAGTTGAGTTGGTTGAGTACTAGAGAAATTATCTTGCTCAACTTTCTAAGCTTTTGGGTCATAATATAGATGGATGACTATCTGCTTGCAGTTGTCTCCAAAGTCTTCTTCAATTTTTAGGCATGATAAACACCTTTAAATAGTTTATGGCTTCGAATTTTTTTAGGATAATTTTTAAGTTGAGAAGAGTATGCCATTCTGGATATAAATTTTCTCTACATAGAAGATCTTGGGAGTCCTCTTGATTTGGTATTCTTGTTGGAAGATTTGTAGTCACCCAAATTCTCCCATCAGTCTAGCATTTTATTGTTGCAATTTTCTGGCTGCCCAATAGACTTCTAAATATGATATAACTTTGTAAATCTTGAGATCAAAATCTTTGGCAGATGGATCAAAATTTTGTCAAATTTTCTTTCCTTTTGTTATTCTTGGTCAAAATCCTACTTAGTTATCCACATCCTCAAGAGCAGTGATATTGTAGATTTGAAAGGGCTACTCAATGCTTCCTATCTATTTTCTTCTATGCCACTATATATTTTTGCTTCAAGATATTCTTGATTTTTTCCCACATCTGTTAGTATGCTGGCAACAATAGAAGGAAATATATCATATGGCATGGCACAGTCTATTGAGATCAGCTTCACAAGCCCTTTATATAAAGCTCTGATTTCTTTGGTCTGGTCAGTATGTTGATCAAGGGTAGAAAAAGCTTGAGATAGGTCCAATTGTCTAAAAATAACTGTACATCTTCAAGGAGCTTCTTTGATTCATCACGCTGAGTTGCTTTTTTATAGATATCTTCTTGAGGTTCTGAATTTAAACATCTTATGCTTTTTCTAATAATTAAGTCTTTTGAACTTAATCATTGTTGGCGTCTCTGGTAGTTCACAGAGAGATATGAATTCAGAGGTAAGTTGTGTTACCTGTCTTCCAACTTTGTAAATATATTCTTTGATAGCTTTCAAAGAATGTCCTTTTCTGCTAAGTGGTTGATTAGACTGGTCATTTGGTGGAGAAACTCTTTTTTAGATCGAAATAGATGAGCATCTCCTGTTTTATAGATTATAGAACATATTTTTTGGGGAAGATCAGAATGGAAGGATTCTACAGCTTTTAAATTTTTATTTAGTTCATCATATAAAGAGGCTTTTCTTTTTTTCTTCTTCTTTGAGTCCCTGAAAATAAAGATGTGAGTATCTTAAAAGAATTAAGGATTAATTTTAGTACTCTTTTAAGAAAATTCTTTATCTTGACTGCCACTTTGTTCCTGTAATTCAGAAGAATTTATAAAATAATTAGATAGCAAGTTTTTGATAATAGTTCCAAAGATTCTTCTGATTCTGAATAGATAAAATTTATTTTCATATTTAAAGTATTTTTAAAGATCTTAGTTTCAATTTCAGAATGTATAAGATATAAAACCAGTTATGATTTACATATTTTTATTAGTCTTATAAGATCTTTCTTAAGCTTTTCTTATCAATTCAAGTTTACTTTGTATGAATAGTTGTTTTTGAATAAGGACTTGAGTTTTATGACTTAGGTAGAGACTTTATCTTATTCTAAAAATTTTAGGATTTTAAGGTTATAGATAAAATCTCTCAATCTAATTTTATAGATCTTCTAGTTTCAGAGAATCGATTAAATCAGTTATTATCAAAAATCTATTACTATTACTAAGGGTTAGATATTTTTCTATATATATATATTTTTGTTAGTAATCTAGCAATACTTATTTATAACCTCGAAATATTTTACTTTTTCTTTTAAGGATCTTTTAAGCTCTCTTATCTAAACTTTTTTTTAAATTTTATATGTTTCTTTATATATTTTATTTATTTGAAATCCAAATTGATAACACAAATTTACTGAGATATAGAGATCATTTATTTTTCTTTAATAGGTTTATTTCTAATTTGATCTCTAATCTTTGAGCTACTATTCAATTTAGATTCATCAAAAGAATTACTTTATCTAAATTACTAATATTACCTAGGTATTCTAATCTAATTCTATCCTTTACTAAGAATAAAGAAGCTATTCCTAAATTAGCTTCTAAGCCTAGATATCATAACTTTAAGAAAAATCTTTTTAAACCTAAAGAAGATCTTAATGTAGCAGAGTAAGTATCTCTATACCATCTAAACTCAATTAAACTACTATTTCTACGACTACTTAACTGATTATTAATATCTATATATACTTATCTATAGTGTTCAGAGGATAATCTAAAGGATTGTTGCCTTTAGAATTCTTCTAAACAATATTCACAATTTTTGAGCTAGTAGAAGAGGTTTTTTATCAATTTTTCAATTGTCTCAACAAGTAATTTATCATTATCTTAGCAATTAAAATTTATGAATAATTATGAATTTTATAAACTTTCAAATGCATCGTTGTCAATAGATGACAACTATTAACTATTTGAAATTCTGTAAGTCCATCAGGATTCTCACCAATAGATCTCCTCTTGGAATGGATAGTGGATAAATTGTCAGAGATTTCTATCAATTGTGAATCCAGTAAGGTCGGTCTAAGATAATAATTTATTATCCTAGGGACCTGAATTGCTAGTTTATAGTTAGAAATTAATTTATCTTTGGTGTTTTCCAAGATAAATAATTTACTAACTATATTTTCTTTACTAACTATTTCTTATCCTTAGGATTTTCAAGACTAAGAGATCACTAGTTCCTAAATAATTATTAATTTCTAAGGGACTACTAGTTCCTATAGAATTGTTAATTTCTTTATCCTTAAAAAATATGAGGTTTCATGAATTTTTCAGATAAAGAATTAAACTAGACCTACTAGATGAGGAGGATGAGTTTAAGATAGGTTGGTTCAAAGCTTTGAATTCAGATAAAGAGTTTAGCCATAAATCGGATGTAGAAGCAGTTTCTTCAAGAGTTTCATAAGAAGAAATTCTATCAAATTGATTCAGTATAATTTTATCTAATTCTTCTGAGAATTTTCTTTCAGATTATTCTTCATAAAGGTCAAATATTGGAGATACCTCAGTTAAATCTATATAATCTTTTTTAATGATTTCATCATGTTCTTTGCCTAGTATCTTCAATTGACTGATGCCTAGACTTGACTCAGAAGATTCAAGTAAAGATATAGAATTTAGATTAGCTTCAAAATCAGTATCGGGATGATGAAAAATTTCAATGATTTCATTAGAAGGATTTTTTTTAGTCAAGATTTTATCAGATTCTTCAGATGAATCATTTTCAATTTTAACTTTCAAGAGATTGGGTAGAGTATCGATCTTTATGGAGAATCATCAATCTTTACTAATGAATTGTCAGAATTATCTCGATCAACTTTAGATTCCTTATCATCTTCTAGAAGACTATCAGTCTGAGTTTTTTTAGGATTGAGAGAATGATCTATACAGTTTTGTTGTTTCTCAACCTAATCTAGACATTCAGAAATTTTATCAGAATGATTTTCTGCTTTAGGAATTTGATCAAAATCATTGGTAGAAATCTTAGTTGGACTCTCATTCCTCTTCTTTTGAATCTGAGAAGGTTCAGCTTTAGAGCTTCTACAATCTTTCCATGATTCAGCAATCATCCTTTTAATTATAGTTTCTTGTATTCTAGCACTAGCTTCCTCAAGGCCTTGAATATAGTATTTATCGAATCAGTCAAAAAAAAAATATGTCTTTCTTTAGTCCTTATCTGACTAAACCATACTTCTCTTATAAACTCTCTTTCTCTTTTATTATAAGTATCTAAGAACCACTCTTTTTATCTTTATTTTATCAGAATCGAAATCTTCTCTTAGTTATTCTTTGTCTATAGGAAATTCACCTATTTCTATGATCTTAGAGTCAGTATAAGAGCCATATGATTTTTAAAATTAATTTAGCTAATTGTTTTATTTTATTTTATTTTTCTATTTGAATCATATGAAATATCTATGGTAGGTTCTATACTATAATCTTTTAAACTATTTTCTATTTCTTTCATAGTTATCAAAGGTTTATTTGAAGATCTAGTTTGAAAGCAAGTATTTTTCTGAAGCCTAGTACCTTTCAAGTTAAAAGGTGAGGGTTTTCTTATCTTAGAAGGTGAAGTTTTCCTCGGCTTGAAGAGTTTCTTCATTCTAAATCTTTAAGTCTAAGTTTTGTTCTTTCAAGATTCTGAGGATAATAATCAAAGGACTGTTCTTCATCATTTTCTCCATCAGATTCTTCAAGTATTTCTGAGAAGAATATTTCTCTAGTAATTTCTTCCGGATAGAATTCATCTTCAATTTCTTCAGGATAGATGGATTCTATATCAACTTGTATATCATTTTGATCTCAGTCCTCGACGTCATAGGCTTCGATATCTTCATCCATTTAAATATATAGAGAATCAGCTATCTAATTTCTAAATCTATGCTTAGTATATCTAACATAACTAGTCTAGTTATTCATAAATCTACTTCTATGATATCTAGAAAGTATTAATTATAATTTCTATTTTAAACTAAGTTTATCTTAAGTTCTATATACATCTATACTACTAATTAATTCTTATAAATATCTAAACTATTAAATATGTAGACTATTAATTGGCTAACTATTATGGAGTTACTAGAGTTTTAATCATTTTGCTGATTAGAAACATTTTATAAACATAGATCAAGATCAGTTCTAATACAGATAGATATTTTACCCATTTCAAATATGGTGAGACACAGAACATAATCAGTTATCAGAAGTTCGACAAGAGATCTAAGGATACCAGCCATCGAGATGACACCAACAGACTATTTACGACTTACCATCCTAAATGCCTTCCCCGGCTAAAGTGAGATTTACCACGCTTGCTATCCGGTCCGCTCTCTATACGGCTAAGAAATTTGACAGATCCCCTCTCTGGCATGAAAAATGGCTCTGATACCAAATTGACCCAGGCCAACATGCGTACATGTGGAAGCAGCAATGTGTGTGTGAGTGGGTCAGAGCCACAGAGGTATATTGTCGCAAGGTATATTGTCACAGCAGTGTGACACAACAGTAAGAGCTACGTGCGTACACGTAGAAGTAGTAAATAGATCGGCTACATGCGTACACGTAAAAGCAGTAAATGGATAGATAAACTATAAAGTATACGATACTGTCTGCATGCACCGTATATCTGACAGTCTGAAATCTAAGAGTATGACAGCAAAATGATTAATGATTGAGGAGTAAATGAGGTCAAGCCTATAGATAAAATTTATAGATAATATCTAGAAAGTAGTAGACAGATACAAGAATCAAATATAAATGACTAATCAAATAGGCATAAAGGGAAATAAAGGACAAACTACAAGAGACAAAGGTAAAAGACAGAATGGAGATGAAAGATAGGCTACAGCAAATCGACACGCTAGAGCAAATCCTACAAGAAACAAGGTAAAGATTAACAACACTCACACATGCGATGAAAAAGATGTAAATCTAAACTAAGACACAAGCTACAAAGGCTAATGGAAGTCTAAAGCGCAAGCTAAGCTGAAATAAGAAATACAAACTGATACATAAATTAATAGAAAATTAATAAGGAGAACATAAGCTAATATATCAACTAATAACTAGAAAATATAAAACTTCAATTGCTTAAGATAAACTAAACTTCTAATAATTAAAACTAGAACTATAACTAAACTTCGAATAATTAAAATAATTAAAACTAAAGCTATCTAGCATAAAGTAAATAGATTAAGCTGAAGGCTGTGAAGGATTATGACTATAAATAAACTAACAAAATAAATAAACATAAATATAACAAATAAACTACTGAGTACACTATACTACTAAACTATGATTAACAAACTTAAAAGATAACTAGCTAAAAATTAAAA
>KE505781.1:0-12149 GCA_000441515.1 Elaeis oleifera
AATCTCGACTCATCCTACCTACGTAGTGAGTAGAGTTATTTTTGGTGCTATCAACGACTACGCATCAGTCCCTGCATGAGGATCCTCCTACCAGCACAGGTTACAGCCTCCTCAGAGGGCCCTTTAGCAGTTGAGTGGCCATCCTTCTTAGGAGCGTGTATCCCCCAGTCATCGTCCAAGAGAAGCCTGGAGGGACGTGTCCATCTGTCAGATGCCCCACCAGAGACTGTCTAAGAAGCCATCTCTGCAAGGAGGGAGGAGCAGCCCTATAAAAAGACTGAAGGCCTCCCCTCTGGGCGCCACGCTAAAGGGGCCTCCGATCATCGTGAGCCTGAGTCCTCTCATGTGATGGAGAATTTTCAATACCTCCTATGCCAAGCTGAGGTCCACAAAATGTTGCCCTTCCCATGATCGATCGGTGTCAGCCCAACTGGAGGAACTAGCTCCCTCGATCGAGAAGGAGACATCCACTACTCGAGATAGTGGGAGGAACCTCTCCACCTTGTCATGGAAAACCAGGGGCAGGTTTGTGTCCCAAGGCAATGAAATATCTCCTTTGTAAAGGAGGTTGGGATCAAGCGCTCTCCAACGACTCTTGTTGACCCACGATAGGTTTTGGCAAGGGGGTTCCCATGGAGATTGCCTTGATCATCGATCAGGTATCCAAATCATATGCCCCTATAGAACCATCATTTTCAAGGCATGCAGTAAAAGCCTGATGTCCTTGGGATTCTGCAAAAATAGCTTTTCAGAAATAACTTCCTGAGACTCTTGGGACTCATCGGGAGGCTAGATGGCTCCAGTCATTTGCCACGGTATGATCGATCTGTTCAACACGATGGCAGTCACGGAAGCCCCCCAGTGATGCCGTAGCCATTTTACGCTTTGATGGTCGAAGATCGCAACCAAAGATTACAGATGGCCACCTCTCCACGTGATAGAGAGGGGCGAGCCATCAAGTGGATGCGTAGTGTATTTTAATGCTACCATGATCAAGGCCCCATACCTTGAAAGTCCATTGGCATGATGATAGAGCGGTGTGGACTTGAAGGTGAGCACCTGGTTTCCTCCCCCAATGAAAACTTCCTGGTAGATCATGCCGACCTCTTAACTCAAGCTTGAAGGCATGCTTGGGCTTAGGGAGGCGAAACAAAATTGCTAGGAATGGGAAGGGAGGAAGAATGGCACCAAAAATGGCCCCTCGACCATGATTGTGGAGTTCCAAAGAATGAGGAGAAGATCACTCCTAAACAAAGGAGGGGAAGATCGCCTCCATGTAGTTTCGATGACTAAGCTCCTTCCAGCTTCGTGTGCCTGAACCCTTAAGAAATTCAAAGGTGAAGTTTTGCATATTGAAGATAAAGGCGCTCACAAGTCGGGAGGATCCAAAAATCCTACTGCTTCCATCGTAATCACGACACTAAGAGGCATCACTAGCTGAAGGATGAGACAAAGAACTACACCTATCGGGAACATCCAGAAAGCATCAGGTATCTATCGATGTGAAGTATGATGACTTCAGTGAGGACCGGATGACTGAAGCTCGGGACACAATCTCGAGACCTCTAAGCAGCAGGAGAGCATAAAGCGAGGATGCGAAGGATCCCATTCGGTGAGAGTGAGCATCTTCGACAATGCCGCGGCAAACACGTTGGAGCCGAACACCCATTACAAGTCATCGGAGCATGAACTTGGCTCAGATGGCTTCATGCAGGTGGCTAGCGATTGAATGCTATCATGATGGCACCAAAGCTGATGCCCCTGACCAAAGAATCCGCTCCCATGCACGTACGAACGTGCAGATTTGAGCCAGGGGTAGGTCATTGGGTCAAAGCCAATTAGGCATTAGAAGTTCCATGCGACTGCCCACCACAAGCGGATCAGGCGAAGAGCAGGAATAGCCACAGATGAGTTTAGAAGACTTCTTAGGGAGAAAGTTCACAACAACATTGGGACAAATGCAAGTAACGCAGAGAGCAGAATGAATATTGCATTAAAAGTAAAGAGTCTCGTTACAAGATGACTTCGGCTAGATGGAGTCAGTTACAATGAAGAAATGGAGCTGGGGCCCTGCCGCCCTCCAGATACTTCATCAAGTCAGAACCACAGGAACTGTGGGACTCAACGATGTCGACCTGATGACCTGATGGGATGCGCTCGCTGTCACGACGTGCTTCCCTAGAGGGATGAAAGACAGTGCAGCCACTGGAGAGGGCTAGGTGACTTCTGGAAGTGAGAAGCAACCTCTCATGGAGTGACATTCTGAATCGACCTCGACGGTCACCACTTCGACATGGTGGCCCAATGGCAAGGAGGAAAGTTGTGGAATCGTTTAGGAGTCCACTGAAGGAGAATTGGAGCCCTCCTAGGGAACAAAATCAAAAGCAGCTCCGATGGCCACCGCCATACTTTCTAAAAATTTTCAACACCTCCCAAGCCAAAGCAAGACACTGTCAGGCAAGCTTCTCTCCAATGTACTCCTTCCAGGTGAGCTCCGACCATGCGGGGGCACAAGAGGGCAATGCTCGGAACGAGCGAGCGATGACGATACTTTGGTAACTACAAAGGCGGCATCTTGGAGAAATAACTAGGTGGTTTCAACCCCAAATGATAGAGGGCTATATTTATGGAGAGGCCATCACCTAGCTCCTCCAACTACCTCCTTTAATACGAGACACACGTCACCCGAGGAGAGGTCTTAAGAGCCATGCCATTAGGAACAAGAATCAGTCGTCCCTTTCAACATGTCATTGTCACCATGGGGACACTAGACATCGAATGCCTGAAGAGTATGGCTTGCCAATGTAAGGTCCTTGAAGGAAGACCCAATCCCAATGTGGGTCTCGAGGAAGAATTGAGAAAGAGTGTTCGGCATTGTCCCAAAGACTGCATGGATTATTTGGATACTCATCTGAACATCAGTAAATGGATAGGTCGTTCGGACAACTGAAGGGACCCGGACCAAACCTTCATGAGTTCGGACAAGGATCGACTGGCTGTCGAAGACATGAAACTATCTGATCTCCTGGATGGGACCCCCCAAGGGCAAAGGTCTTGGCGGCAACCTAAAATAAGTAATGGTTTCCTAGGGAGACCTAATTAATCCACAAGCCTATCTGACGATGAAGATTAGGCATATCCCGAAGACAGCAATCCAATAATTTTGCAATGATGTGGTTCCATAAACTTCGAAGAAAGCAACGACTATAAGGGAGAGCTCATCCATGGGAGAGGTACATGCCATAGTCCTTTTCATTCATTTTGATATTTACAAAAATGGTATCTGAAAGGCATGGTGCCAAAGAAGAAGAAGAAGAAGAAGAAGAAGAAGAAGAAGAAAAGCAGCAACAAAGGATACGAGGTGGGCCTAATCCTCATCCGAGAAAAACATCCCAACCTCCTCATCACTGTTCCTAGGGTGGAGGCAATGAAGGTCCAGCTTTGTCACCATTTGCTTCAGCCGGACCTTGCAATTCTTGAATCCCTGGATAAACCCAATAGTGGAGGCATCCAGTAGCTCCCCTCTGAAGGTCTTGGAGGCCTTGTACTCCACAATGCAGTAGAGTTAAGCTTCTTCGAAGGTCTCAACAGAGGTTCCCTTGTAGGCCATCCCCCCAAAGGTGGAGGACCCCTCGCTAGGGGCCCTCGGAGGAAACGACATCCCACCGAGATTGGGAAGATCAGGCGAAGCAGTCTTCGACTTCTTAGGTGGAGGTCTCTCTCTCGCTACTTTCTTCTTCACAACGTCCTTCACGGATCTCGATGATGGCTCCATCACTTCAAGTTATCAGAGGAAGGACTGATGAAAACTTCGATTAGAGCTGTCAATTTGGGTTGGGTCCATCGGGTTGGCCCACCCCATCATGTAAATGAGATGGATTGGGTTCATGTTTTAGCAACTTATTTAAAAGTGGGTCAAATGACCCGTCCCATTTAGATTGATGGATTGGGACGGGTCGGAGTGGTTGGTCTATTTTTTTTATTATTATTTTAGCACCAAAATTACCGACCCTTAGGCCTTATTCCCTTTCCGCCTTCAATTGCGTGACAGCGTGAGAAAGAGAGGACTCAGGAGGTCTTGCTCTCGATGCTCCTTGGCAGTGAGGAGCTCCCCTCCCGCCTCCCCAGTGTCTCTGTCGAAGGGGTAGCCAGCAACATCATCGCCACCGCCGCTGTGCCATCGCCATAAATGTTGCAAAGGAGGACGATTGCATCACCCTCGGCGATGCCATCTGCGGGTCTCTAGGCACCTGCATTGTGGCCTTCGGCCCCCCTTCTACCCCCACTCCCCGACGGGAGCATCCTAGCCCCCCGCGAGCTCCTCTGTGCTCCCTGATGCTCACATCTCGATGCCCCCAATCACCCTCCCTCCCCGCCCCAATGCCCGTATCCCGACTCCTCGCGAGCTCCTCCACACTCTCTGGTGCTTGTATCCTGTCCCCCCTCCTCCCCCCTCCGCGCCCCTTCCCCATGATGCCCTCCTTTGCTAACTCTGGGGAGCTCCTTCGTACCCAGATGAGCTCCCCCATCCCCCTGCCCCCACCCTCCCCCCCAGCGGGCTCCCAACTCCTGCAGGTTTACAGCCACATGTTTTTTTTTGGAATTTTGGCGGTTGGCTTGTTTAACCCATAGCCCATGGTGGTCGAGTCAGGTTAGGGTTTTTTTCAATCCGTCAGTTAAATGGGCTAGCCCGTCCACCCCATTTAGAGGTGGGTCAAGGTGGGTCGAGCCGAACCGGCCCGTCTTGACAGCTCTAACTCTGGTGGATGCATCTACTTCAAGGAGGCAGCCTATTTATATAGGTTTCAAGTAGTGCATGCACAGCCAGCCAGCAATTGGGTTGTGCCACGTGTCTATCTCCGAAACATCAATCACTGTAGTCATTGACAGTATGCTTCTGTTACCAAGGAGCAGCTGGCGAAATGCTTCAAAACCCACCTCAATCCACTTCGTGGCAATCTAGAGTTGGCCTAGGATAAGTCTCCACTCATTCTCCTAAAAAATCCCACCCATCATTATGGCAGAGGGAGTTACGAGGCACTTTGTGGATGAATGCTTTAGTTCCTGATGGGCAAATCACGAACCAACCTTGACTGAAACGACGCCCGCAACAAAGCTCCCTAGGCTTATCCGAGAGCGACTTCAGATTCGTCCCAATCTAGAGCAACTATTATCTTAAAGCACCTTCAGGAGCCAACACCTCGATGTTCGAGAAGATGTCCAGTGACCCCAATGTCACCACAAAAACCTCGACAAGATTTGAGGTCATCTCGACAAGATCTGACGCTGACGAGGACCTAATCGTGATGAATTCCCTGGCCGCTCTCAGGATCGCGATCGAAGAGGCAGTCCAGCCCTAATTCCACCTCGAGGACACCACTACGGACAGCAAGTGGTTGTCGGACCTAGAAGCACCTGACGGCTGAAAGGCCGACTAAAAGGCCATCCCAATGAATCCCTAGAGCTGATCGGCGACCCTCTGGCATGCCAAATAGGTTTATCTTCCCCAGTCACATCCATAAAGCCTCACACAACAAGGGGACAGACTTCACCATGCCACCTTAGGGCTCGATCAACGAACTACTTTTCGGAACGAATCCTTCGAATTGAAAAGTGGGGGGCAAGTGTTGGACCGCATTTTGTCCATCAATGACATGGCGATTTCTTGAGAATGTGGCAAACACATGGTGACACGACCTGACCATAGAGATCGTGTGACCCGAGTGACATCGTGCAGCTCCTTCGACAGCTTTATAGACTTCGGCTACTATTCGATCACTGGGATAAGATCGACAGCTCGATGATATCTACATCATCGGGCAACAATCGATCCTGCTTGATCTCTATTCCGATCCTCTATGAAATCCATCAAACTCTGAAGGTGCTCTGGCACACAGAGCATCCTGACTTGACAACCGATGCATTGACAGCCTTTTTTTACTAGTGGAGGACTGGTCCCATCAGGACCGGCTGACACCCACTACCTCTAGCCCTTTGATGGCCACTTCTTCAGCAAGCGGTGATCTATAACCTGACAAGCCTCCCTCATAAAAGAGGAAAAAGCCAATATCATCGGGGGTTTATCTCTCTCTCTCGGGCTTTTATCACCAGCATCTTACTATTTTCTTCTCTGACTGTGACTGACTTAACCATCGGAGGATCCTCCATTGGAGAACTCTCCATCGATCTCTCCATCATACGGACTTTCCTTGCAGGTATCTAGAGATCCCATCCGATGCATCCCCGCTCTAGTCTGGAGGCTATCCCGTTGCGCCGCCCAATGCCGCATTATCCCCTAGTCAGAGAGGAGCAGCAATAGCCATCTTTGTGATTTGGTATAATTGTGTCATTATGCAGCTGGCCCTAGAGTTTAGGTATATATTCTTTCTTCTGGATAGGTTTGTATGTTGATTTTGTTATTGTGTTATTGGGCTACACAACAATATTATGGTCTGTTAGGAAGGTTGCTTAACAGTAGAATGAAGATTCAAAGAACTCAATGATGAGTCTTCCAAGTCTTACCAAGTTGTTCTTAACTCGTTATAGAATTTGACAATGATACTACAACTTGCTCCGTTATAGCAGATGCTACAACCATAAGTCACCTTCAGGATGCCTAGGGTGAAGGGAAATCCTTTTGAATATATATTTTGTAAAGGATGCCATGAACACCAAAGTATTAAAAACATTACATTTATGTAGTAATGGGATATAGGCTAGGGAAATTAAAGCTATACTAAATCTAGAACACTGACAATTAATAATAAAGAGTTTAAACATACCTCTTGAATCCATAGTTGATTAGCTTTCACTGCAATTTCCCTGTAAGTTGACAACAACGTACACACGCGCACACATCTTAGGTCTAGGGTTTCCTCTCCTTCTCCTCTATATTAGACGGCTATTGATGGGGCAAGCAATTGTCTCATGTTTTTGAGAGGAAGGGGACCCAGCCTATATATAATAATTTAACGAACCCACCTATCATGGGTATCCAACAGTATAGGCCCTACACTTTTATACCACATGTTACAAGCCCAACCACAACATTGGATCACTTGGGCTCACGGGACAATTAATTGGGCTACATACTCAACCCGTTTTATGAAATAAAAAATCTCAAACAATGTAAGCCCAAAAAAAATTCTAACATTTACCCACTTGGGCGATATTGATTGGTATTTTAATTTTGAAAAACTCAATTTTTAGAAAATGACTCTCGAATTGAACAACAACAACAACATTAGCCACTAACAACACAGCCCAATAGAACATCCTGAAGAACATGATCCGATCCAATAAGAATACCAACTTCGAATCATGGCCATCATTATGCGATTAATGTCATAAATCCAACCATGATCACAAAAGCCAGCAATTTTATTGACATGACCATAAATAGATGTGATAAATGTAGAATAGAGAAAGCTTGCCAATACGTGATCCCTTTTATGCTAAGTCTATTATGGTCCTCCATGGTTTCTCACAAATCCATAATATCTCCCCAAGGAGACAATTTCAATATATATCTCAAGATATTAATATAATCAACAAATAAATACAAACAACATAACCAGTTATGCTTAGGCATAACAAACAATAACCATTATGTGCACATAATAAATTAATGATAAATATCATTATGCATATATCATCCAAAATATAAAGTCAATAAGTCTGAAAATTCAAGTACATAATACATAACTCCCACTAACCAAGTAAATCAAAAAATCCCAGAATACTTATGTTTTCAACATGTTTCTTAAAATAATTGGTAAGACACCTTGGTTAATGGATCAGCTATCATCGCCTCAGTCTCAAGATGCTCTACAACAATATCACCTCTTGTAACCATATCTCTGACTGCAAGATATTTAATCTCTATATATTTGAAGCCACTAAAATTTTTATTATTTTTCGAAAAGAACACTACAGCACTATTATCACAATAGATTAACATTAGCCTAGAGATGAAATCAACAATCAATAATCTAAAATAAAATTCTTTAACCACAATGCCTGCTTAGCTGCTTCATGATAAGCCACAAACTCTGTCTGCATAGTGGAAGAAGCAACAAGAGTTTGTTTTACATTTTTCACGAAACAACCCCTCCACAAATCATGTAAACATAATCAGAAGTTATTTTCTATCATCTAGACAACCTGCATAATGTGCATCAGAATAGCCAACGATTTAAGATTATCAGATTTCTATAACAAGTATAAAGTCTTAGTTTTCTACAAGTATCTCATCACTTCTTTGCAGCTACCCAATGATCCATCTTTGGATTTGATAAAAATCTACCAAGCACACTCACAGCAAAAGCAATATCCAGTCTGGTATAAAATTGAGCATACATCAAGCTCCCAACTGCACTGGCATAAGAAATATTTTACATTGATTTTCTCTCAATCTTATTTTTAGGATAACTTTTCTTACTAAGCACTTCACCTTTTATAATAGGCACATCTCCATGCTTACTACCCTGCATATTAAATCTAGCTAGAATATATTCAATATAAGCCATTTGAAAAAGTCCCAAAACACGTCTAGGTCTATCCCCGTGAATCTCAATACCCAACACAAAAGATGGTTCCCCAAGATCTTTCATATTAAAGGCCTTAGAAAGCACAGATTTAGTTTCATGAAGCAAATTTATATCACTACTAGTAAGCAAAATATCATCCACATAAAGGAAAGAAAATGAATTTGCTCCTATTGACCTTGAGGTATATGCACTGATCAATCTTGTTCTTGACAAATCCAAAAGATATCACAACCTCATCAAATATAATGTACCATTGCCTAGAAGTCTATTTAAGATTATATATAGACTTTTTTAACCTACAATACCATATGTTCCTTACCACTCTCTTTGAAACCTTCAGGCTGCTGCATATAAACTTCTTCTAAAAGGCTCCCATTCAAGAAAGCAGTTTTCACATCCATCCGATAAAGTTCTAAATCAAAGTGTGCTACAAGTGCCATAATAATTCTGAAAGAATCCTTAGATGAGACTGGAGAAAATGTTTCATTATAATCAATGCCCTTCTTTTGAGTAAACCCCTTTGCCACCAATCTAGCTTTGTAACGTTCCACTTTACCCTTAGGGTCTTTCTTGGTTTTGAATACTCACAACCAATGGGTTTAAAACCACAAGAAAGTTCCACAAGCTCCCACACATCATTGCGAAACATAGATTGGATTTCATCTTTCATAGCATCAAGCCATTCAGAAGATTGAGGACAAGACATGGCTTGATTACAAGAGACTGGATCCATAGTATTCCTAATATCATAATCAGCCTCTCCCATATAAACAACATAATCATCTGACAATGCAGGCCTCTTTGCTCTTTGAGAATGTCTAACAGGAGCCTCCTCAACTAGTTGAAGTGGTACAACAAGTGGCTCCACAATTTCATGTGGCTGTTGCTCCTCTCTCATTAATTCAGTAGGCTGAAAAACTACTCTCTCCTGTACAATATGTATGGTCATGACAAGACATTTCTCCAGTAATCACATCTCTAACATGAGAGTATCCACAATCATTCATATCATTCTCCAAGAATTGAGCAGTAATAGCCTCAACAATCCTTGTACCATAAGTAGGACAGTAGAATCTATAACTTTTGGAGTTATTAGGGTAACCAATAAATAACAATGGATCATTTTAGGGCCCAATTTTGACTCTAAAGGATTATAGATTTTCACCTCAGCGGGACAACCCCAAACACGAAAATGGTTAAAATTAGGCTTCCATCCCTTCTATAATTCAAAAGGAGTTTTAGAATAGATTTACTAGGTACTCTATTGAGAATATACATGATAGTTTTAAGGGCTTCATCCCAAAGAAATTCAAGGAGATCACACCTACTCATCGTAGACCTAATCATATCCTTGAGAGTGCGATTACGTCTTTCAGCTACCCCATTTTGTTTAGGAGTTTCAGGCATAGTAAATTGAGAAACAATCTCACAATCTTGTAAGTATTTGGCAAATAATCCCATAAATTATCTTGTATCATCATGTTTGCCATAATACTCACCATCACGATCAGACCTCATAATCTTAATTACTTTACCACATTGCTTTTCAATCTCAGTTTTATAAATTTTAGAAATTTCTAAAGCTTGAGATTTATCATTGATAAGATATACATAATCAAAATGAGAATAGTCATCAATAAATATGATAAAATATCTATTTCCACATATGGTCGATTTTAAAGATCCACTAATATCGGTATGAATTATTTCTAAAAGATCATTAGAACGAGTGGATCCCTTTCTTTTAGACTTCATCAACTTACCCCTAATACAATCAACACAGATTTTAAAATCTGAATAATCAAGAGAAGGAAGAGCTTCATCTTTTAAGAGTCTATGAATTCTTTCTTTTGAAATATGACCTAGATGTCTATGCCACAATTTAAAGAATTTTCTTTAGTCAAAGCTCTTTTGGTACCCATATTTTCAATATGCAAGGAGGTAAGTGGTTTAGACTCAAGATTTAATCTATACAAACCATCACATTTAAAACCATTTCCAACAACTTGATATTTAAAATTAATTCAAAATACCATTACTAAAATTAAAGAAAAAGGACACTCATCAAGTTTTGATAAGGAATTAAATTTACCTCATAGACGGCACATAAAGAATATTTTCCAAAACCAAAGAAAAGTAGACTTTAATTTCAATTCAATTGTCCCTATAAACTCGACTTCTACTTGGACTCCATTTCCAATGTAAAGTTTGATTTCATCTTCACTTGGCTTTCGTTTGCTCTTGAACCCCTGCAAGGAATTAGCAATATGAATAGATGCCCTTGAATCAATCCATCAAGAATTTAAAGGAATATCCATTAAATCAGATTCAAAGCAAACAAGAGCCAGTGAATTACCTTCTTGTTTTTACACTTTGCTAACCAAGTCTTAAAGCCAGGGCAATCAAAACTTCTATAACCTTTCTTTTGACAAAACCAATATTTATTATCCTTTTTGATAATAGCTTTAGGGCTTGAAACTTTGTGAGTCTGATCGGGTTTCTTTTTGGGACCATTATGATTTTTGGGCTTAAATTTCTTATTAGGTCTAGACTTCTTAAGCCATGGCAGAGTGACTAAATTCACACTCCCTCCCATCTCTCGTCGCATCCTTTGTTTCTATTGGGTACAAATGGATACTAAGGTGTTCACGTCCCAAGTTTCCCTTTGGGCATTATAGGAAGTTTTGAGAGCAGCAAACTAGCTAGGTAAGGAATCAAGGAATGGTGAACAATAAAAGTCTTATTGAAAGGGACATTGAGGTTTTCAAGTTATCTAACAATGTTGATAATTTCAAAATATGCTCCCTAATGACACCTATCCCATCATATTCATACCCATAAGTTTTTCAAAAGTTCAGTAATTTTAGCCTTTTCAGATACTACATATCTTTCTCCAATGGTACTAAAGAATTTTTTGACGTTAGAAGTGGTTGGCATTCTATGAACAAGGGTTTCTGAAATTGACCTTTTCATCATCATCAAGGCCAAATGATTAGCCCTATCCCATTTTTCATACAAAGCTTTTTCTTCGACTGTACTTTCAGTAGTAGGCTTTGCAGGCTCACTCTCTCGTATGGTTATATCAATATTTATCATGATAAAGGCCATCTCAATATCCTCTTTCCATCTCTTGTAATTATTTTCAGTCAGAGTTTCAATAGTAGGGTCTGATTATTCACAGAGAACGTACATGGAGCTGAAAAATAATAATAGCATAATTAATAATTACAACATGGGCAATAATCAAAAAAAAATATAATATATTCTCACAAGGACCCCAAGGAGCATCATCATGAACTCTCACATAGATAGAAAATATAACATGCAATATGAAAATCTTTGAAACAAGCAATTTAATGAAATAAATAGATTTCAAAAGCCTGACACTTATGGGCAGATAGACCCTTTAGTTCGTTACATCAATAAATTACACCATGCTTTTCCAAATTAAAATACATAATAACTCCCTATGGGCAAACAATTAAATACAATAATTCAAGAGGCAAGAACTGAAGTGAATTTAGTGCAGGGTAAACGGTAATTTAAACTTTTTAAATTATAATTTTACAGTAGAAATTATTAATTAATCTAATTAATTAA
>KE505781.1:63357-76016 GCA_000441515.1 Elaeis oleifera
GGAATTACTCTTTCCATCAAATTTGTTGATCTCCATCTTAATTGATCCTATCTTCTCCATCTTCAGTTTTGCTCACCACTGCTGTAATCTGCGTCCTTGTACCGCCTCACTCTAATACTACTTGTTGGGTGGATGTCTGGCCAGGACACCACCTCTCAAAATTTTTTGATACTGTGCGATGCAGCATGAAGAAAGAAGAAATAAAATAGAAAATAATTAAAATACATGGATCAGCCAAAAAAAGGCTCGCCTCCACGGGGTATGCAAATTTCACTATGAGAAAAAAATTTTACAAGAGGACATCTCATCCTCAATCCTCGTACCCTTAATTTCTTCTTCACAGAAAGTTCTCCTTTACAAAAGCTCTCTCTAGGAAGCCCCCTAAACCCCTGAAGTAATCACTGTCCAGAAGCTTCACTGCTCTTTTTCTCTCAGCGACACGCTACTTCTCTCTCCGTGGGTTCACTGTTCCCTGGGTCTTAGGACTGCGCGCCGTACAAAACGAGCCACAGGCCTTCACGAATAAAACCCACCACACAGATCCTCCTGTTCATGTTCACAGCCCTTTTAAAGAGTTAAAACAGGGTTAGATTAGGTTTAGGAGTCCCAATCAAAGTTAAACAAGTCCCGGACCGTTAGATCAACACCGCAAGCCTCTCAGAGCCGTCCGATCATGATCGGTCCACAGAATAGTATCGTGGACTATACGAAACGCATGAAAAATGCCCATGCGGTCCATGCATTCGGCCGTAGACCATCCAGTCCACGGTGGATCGAGAAAACAGGCTCCCAATGGGCACTTGGGCCTGGACCAACCCTCGCGTGGGCTTGGGCCACGCCCGCGCCGCGTGCCTGGACCTGAGCTGCACCCCGCGCGCTCGGGTCTAGGTTGCGCCCTGCATGTCCGACCCGCGCACGGTCGTGCTGCCACCGCTCCATCGTCCACTGACGGTCCTCCACCACTTCGAACTCCGTGCAGATTTTTCTAACTTCTTCATCTAAACTTCGTTTGGGGTGATCTTGATCTCGTTGGACTTCGTTTTTCATCGCGGATCTCGTTGTAGGCTCAATGTGGATCAAATCTCGAGACATCAAATCCTAATAATTTTTTTGATAATTTTTAAATATTATTTTAAGCCAACCAAAATTGTGGTACTAATCATCGCTATCCAACATTTAACGCATTTTTTCTGCCAGAGTACAAAACATTTAATTCACTGATAGGTATGTGCTGTCCCCTACACGCGTCCAAACATCTGAACCTCGTGCTAGCGGTTTGGATTTTGTACGCATACAGAGTGGGGGCCGTTTACGTGATTTATGGATGTCTGTTAGCGTATATGGTCCTGTCAAGCGCACATCAACTACTTATTTAATTGTAAAAGAAAAAAATTATCAAAAATATTTTTTATAATATAATTATTAAAATAAATTTCAATATATTAATTATCATAAAAAATAATGTATTATGTTTAGTTGGGCATTCTTTTTTTCGAAAAAATTGTGTAGAATTTCTATCATATCCTTCGTAGATAAGATCATATTTTTTTGCTCATAAATCTTATATAAATATTAATATTATATTTATTTTAATATATTATTATATTATTATATTATAATATAATATTAGATCACAATAATTATATTAATATAATATTGATATATTTTAATATTATATTAATATAAATGTTATATTATATTTATATAAATAGTAAGATAATATTAATATAATATTATTATTTAGTATTTCTTCTTAACTATTTATTGATATTTTATAAAATTTTAATCATAAATCTTAAAAATATATTTAAAAAAAATATAGCTTCAATTTTCATTTCATGGAACATTATAAAATTTATTTCTCTCGTGAATTTTCATTTTCAACGAGATGTAAAAAAATTTTCACTTAAAATTTTTTTTATTTTTCCTTAAAATCTAATCAAATGTAGGTTGTTTTTTTTTACTTTTTAAAAGTTATCTTTTTTTCTTTATTTTTGTGAATCAAACGAGTCCTTGATGATCATTTTGCTGTTCAATAATGTTAAGAGGGTAGGGTGATCTAAAGCCTTAACCACCCGCGGGCCCTACTAAGAGTACCGGGTGAAATTATTGGTTAGACCTGTATCGCTCTCTTCCTCCTGTCTCTTCTTTTTGTTTTTTTTTTCAATTTGCGTGTGCCCCTTTGTGGACTGGTCCACGGTTGGTTGGAGTTATACATGATCCCACCTTCCTTTGTAACGATCAGTATTCTTTGTACGCCAAACATCAAGCACGCAACCCACGCTTGGTCCCTCCTTTTCTCTCTCCCTGTGCTCGCCCTCTGAGATCGGACGACCAAAAAAAAAAAAAATAACGATGATGAAGTTGGAGCGTCGGGTCCAAATTTCATCAGCATCCAATCCGTTATTATCCCGATACACAAATCTCAAAACAAAATGGATAATCCAATGGTCGACATCAATCGAGCTTTCTCGACAAAGATACGACTTGGATTCCTCCTAAAGTAAATACCACTGCTTTGTTACTCGCTACCGGTCACCACCCCAACTCTCTTTGCATGACACCCCACTGCAGCGCTTCTATATATCTAAATCCCGACACTCTTTCCCTTCTTGTCTTCATCTCTATTCGATTCTGATATGGATGCGGTGCTGCGGTCTGAGCACTCGCCGTTCGTCGGCATGTACGAGCCGGTGGGGTACGCACCGGCGCCGGCGGGCCGGCGGCCGGCGGCGAAGGTGGCGGAGCGAGGGCAGGAGGAGCTCAAGAAGGGGATCGCCGAGCTCTACGACGAGTCGTCGGAGATGTGGGAGAAGCTGTGGGGGGACCACATGCACCACGGCTTCTACGACAAGGATGCGTCGGTCTCCCTCTCCGACCACCGCCTCGCCCAGGTCCGGATGGTGCAAGAAGCCCTCGCCTTCGCCGGAATCACAGGTCTATCACTTTCTCCCCGCTTTCACTGCCGGCTGATATATCGGTTAGTATCGGTATCGGGCACCCCAGCGATACGACGTATGAAGTATCGGCCCTTGTTAGGAAATTATGTTTCCTAACGTATTTGCTTCTGAAATAGAAAAGCGTAGAGAAGTATGTATCTCGTCATTTAGATCAGATTCTGTTTTGGTACCTTCGTAGAAAAAAGAAGTAAATTTGGGAATATAGGTGAGAGAGAGAAGGAGACGCTCTTTATTCTGGCCACTTTTTTTAATGGTAATGGATTGATGAAGGATTAAAATATGAGGCTTTAGAATATAGAAATAGTTTTTGATGCCTCCTGTCTATTTTATATGATGTGTGCATGGAACTTTTGAATGATGACCATTGTTTGACATCTTCACTGTTCATTAGAATGTAATGATATATCCACATGGCAGCTTGGAAAACATAATCATTCAGCGATCAAAGATCTAAGAGCAACCAATATTTTTTATTCCCGAACGAATCCACTTTATTGTTCTCGTTAGTATCTGTTATTTTGGGATATTAACATTAATGAAAACTTAGCATAGATTAATTGCTGTTTTATGATGAAAGGTGATTCTGATAACCTGAAAATAAAATTAAAAGGAGATCAGGGGTGCCTGGATTCCTGTGTCAGAGGCTATGATTAAAGATGGGGAACCTGATTGACTGTCTGTCCTCATGGGCAATTAAACTCGAACGGGGCACAGGTTAGTGTATCTACTATGGTAGTAGTGGTTGAAAAAGAACAAGTTTTGTGCGACTAAATTTATATGTCATTTTGTCGATGGTGTCAATGTCTCTGCCCAGACAATGGGGGAGCACATGGGAGCTCCACTCGATCGCTGTTGCGTGTCTACCATCCAAAATTGAGCTTCTGATGATATGATTCGTTAAAATATTCTTGTTTGTATGTTTATGCACTGCTATTATCGGACAATTACACATTTTCCTTTGTTTCTACCAACAAGAAGCATCCAGAAATACATTTTTGTTGTTTTTGTGGTTATATGATCACATGCTATATATGTTTTTAGAATAAGATTGGCTACGCTTGATCTCTGTTGCGTGTCTAGTTTCGAAAATTGAGCTCCTGGCCATATGATTCATTAAAATATTCTTGTTTGCATGTTTAAGCACTGCTACCGTTGGACAATTATACATTTTCCTTTTGTTTTCTACAAACAAGAAGCATCCAGAAATACGTTTTTATTGTTTGTGTGGTTATATGATCACGTGTTATGTAGGTTTTATTTGCCTACTTTCATACATCTTAGCTTACCAAGCAATGTCAGTGTCCTTAATTTGTCCATATCATGGCTTTAAATTTCATATTGTACATTTCAAGGGAACGAAATTGTTTCCCTTCTTGTTCTCAATACTTATTGGTGAACTTGGTTATGAACCCTTTGTTGGTTTGAGGGAGGTGACAGATTGTAAAATGTACAAGCAAATTACTAAACTCTTGCAATTTATCATGTATAAGATTCAGATGGAATATATATCTTTCTACGGATTCTTGTTCATCTATCCTTTGATGGTTCTGTGTATATGTAAAAGTAGGGTCACATCACTTGTTCAAAACCAAGCACGGTGAAGTTGATATGCATTCATGTGTTTGTTATCATACCTGTGATGTCCATTGGCAGGGACTTCTTGTTTGTACTGGCTTATATTTGGTTACTCTCTGAACATATTGTGTCTATCAGGACTGTCAAAATTCTTATTTCCCATGCTAATGCATTCATGGAGCTCCCGATGTGCCTTACATCTCCACACATATTATGGCTAACTCGGTTTAGTGGTCACTAGGATTGAGCAAAAAATTTCACAATTGGTAAAAGAGAAGCTGGTATATTATACAGGATATAATTGAGCCTCTTCTTAAATTCCTGTTTTAAGTGTCTTCAGATATGCTTCCAAGTCAATGCACACCCACATATAACATGGTCTACCTGCATCATGTTGGACTTGCAATTTTGTTGTCTCAAAATCCTTGTGTATTTGTCTGTATAGGTTTACCTTCAAATACAATGGAACTGCCATGTTTATCAGTTAAAGTTATTTACTTCACATTATTCTCTAATATACTCTTATGTAGGTAGTTTCTGATCTCTTTCATAATTGATCATTATATATTTTTGGCTCAGTTGAGTACCCAACTGCATCTCCTGGCTTAGTGAATTGAACAGCAACGAAGATGGGACTTATGCCATGCTGAGATCTGATGAATAAGAATTGAATGGGTCATTTATATAGGATTGCAATTAAAAACTTTCCACTAAAGGCCTACATTTGAGTCCCTTTGAGCTCTGTACTTTTTGATCCATGAAGAGACATATGCATCGCCCCTGAGCCCTATTTATCCTTGATCACTTGAAATAGTCAAACTAATTTGGTGGCAGGAGCTGAAAACCACTAATTTCACATGCTTCTTTTGCCTCTTGATGTCTTGTACATTCTGTGTAGCTATACTGAAGTACACTAATATCTGTTTGGAGAATACTGTTAAGTACACTGACATCAAGTGTAAAGCTTTTTAGTCTTCAGGATCTGGCCTTTTATGTTGTCTTCTTTAATGGGATCTCCAATATCATCCTCCAAGTTGTCCCCCATCCGCTACCTTCTTTCATCTGAAGGGTGTGTTCCTGTTTCCTCAATTCACTTCACACAGAATAGCGGAAGGTTCTCTTTCGATTTGACTCTTCTATGAAATGTGCACTTTTTTCTCCTCCTAAAGGTTGCTGTGGTAAATAGGTGCAACATAGCCCAAACATGGTAGCTGATGCCTTCAGTTTGTTAATTGACAAGTTAAATGTGATCATGGTAGTTGAAGTTGAGAAATTGGAACCTGTTGATCACCAGCTCATTACTTCCTTAAGTTCCACATGTTGTTCCTCCTTACAGTATCTTCCCTATCAATTATCTCATTTATTTAGGTTTTAACTCAGTTATTCTTTGAATGGGATTCCCTCATTAGCATCCTTAACACACCTATGTTCACCATATCATCTTCATGCAATGTCCTTAATAAGGTGCTGTTTCGGAATGAAAATAACTATAAACGAGCAACACATTGATCAAGTGTTATGATAAAAGCAGTCTTAGCTGAAATTTTATTCTTCAAAATGCTATCTGAACATTTTGGCATGATTTAGTTATTCTGTGGGTTCTATGCATGCAGATGATCCTCTGAAGAAGCCCAAGAGAATAGTTGATGTTGGGTGCGGGATTGGAGGCAGTTCAAGATATCTGGCAAAGAAGTATGGCGCTAAATGTGAAGGCATCACCTTGAGCCCTGTCCAGGTTAAAAGGGCACATGCTCTTGCCACTGCGGAGGGGCTCGAAGACCAGGTACACATATAGCCTCTCATTTCTTTCTTTTAGTTGTTTTGGCACAGCATTTCCACCTGAGCTTGTTATATTCTAAACTTTTATGATTTAATTCTTATGTTATATTCAAAACTGGAGTTTGTTTTCCATTTCCCCCTTCAGATTTCACTTTTAATGAGGAAAATGGGTATGAGCAGGTGTCCTTCCAAGTTGCAGATGCTCTGAAGCAACCTTTTCCAGATGGGCAGTTTGACCTAGTTTGGTCAATGGAAAGCGGTGAACACATGCCAGACAAAACAAGGTAATACTACGTGTTTGCATGAGCAAAAGGTGCCTGGTTTAGTTGGTGCATGTATGAGAAGACTGTCATGCGATCTAGTTCTCTGTAGTCTCATTTTTTGCTTGTTTCAATACTGTGTTTATAAATGTATGTCTAAAGTTCCTCAAAGTAAATGTATGTCCAAAAGGTTGAACTTGTAAGGGGAGAGAATCCTGGTCAATCGAGCTTTGTCTCTAAAATCCCTTTGAGATGAGTAACTAAGTTGCACAACCAGACATTCCATCTCGTGCCAGTGCCTTTCATGTTGCCAATCAAACTGATTGGAGAACCACAATGTTAGATATAGCACTTGCCCTTGAGATCTAGTGGGTTTGCTAGCCTCTGATTGCAGCCTGTTCTTGAAATTTTCATTGGAGCTGCCCAAAATGAAAGAACAGGTGATTCGGATGTGACTTTGTAATAATCAGGTATCTTTCCCTTTCTCGTTCTTCATTCAGACTAGGAGCCGTCCTGATGGAGATCATGAGGTGTAGAGATAAGCTCACATATGGTGGACCTTCCAATGCAATAGAACCATAATTTAAAATTTAAATCAGTGCACAGTCCTGTGAGAGCATTTCCATAGTAACTATCTCACCATAAAGTTGAAAAATTGTGATGTTGCTTGGGTGTCATTATCTAATGCGATCTTGCTTTTTTCTCAGTTTGTAGGTGAATTGGCACGCGTTGCAGCACCAGGAGCCACCATTATCATAGTTACTTGGTGCCACAGGGATCTTTCACCCTCTGAAGAGTCATTGCAGCCCAATGAATTGAATCTCTTAAACAAGATTTGCAATGCATATTACCTGCCAGCCTGGTGCTCAGCCAGTGATTATGTGAAATAGCTCAATCCTTATCACTTGAGGTAAATGCATTACATCACATAAGAGCAATATACTTTTTTGATTATAATGAATCACTAAACAACATTTATAACTAGGCGATTTAATTCTTCTGAAGAAAGGCTTTGGATGTATCAGCTTTAATATTATTGAACATCTGTGGCACATATCAACTGAATCAGCTATTCATGTCATCCTATTTGATTACATGCAGGCTCAATCCACCTGGATTGAATTGGGTTAAACAAGTATATAAAAGCACAGTATGCATACTTACAAGCTCGAAAATTTCCAGAGTTACTATAACTCTTTCTTCTGTTTCTCCGACAGGATATAAAGACAGCTGATTGGTCAGAGAATGTGGCACCATTTTGGCCTGCGGTTATCCGATCTGCCTTGACATGGCAGGGTTTCACATCACTGTTACGAAGCGGTAATCTCCTGACTCTATTTGAGATAACCGATAATCTGGCATTTGTCCTCATCTTGCGACTGATGTGGCCTCATTGCTGTGGGTTGCTAGGATGGAAGACCATTAGAGGAGCGCTTGCGATGCCTCTCATGATCGAAGGCTACAACAAGAAGCTAATTAAGTTTGCCATCATTGCCTGTCGTAAACCTACGTAGGTGTATGATGTATCCCAATGCATAAAAATGCACTGGGATGGAGCAGAAATTATCTATGCAAAGCCAGTATGCTTGTATCATAAACCTTTCTTTCACTTGATTTTAAGCTCAAGGTACTTTAACTGAAAGCATTTGACTTTAAATCTTGCTGTAACATGAGCTTAGACACAATGCAGTGTGCCAGTAAGGATCAACAAATGGAGAAACAAAACCAAGGTGGGTAATTGAATTAAATGGCATTGTTTTGCACAATGTTCTGGTCATCTGTTCTTCAGCTTTCAAGTGTATGATGCTGGACAAGCAGGTATGTTGGTACCAGGATGTTTTTGCACTACTCCTCTGGAACTGATTGTCATGTCCTTGAAATATAAATGCCTCGTAGATCAGAAGCAGAAAAATTGGCACGTCACCTGGCAGAAACTGGTGACATATCAGACGTCACCTGGGAGAAACAGAGAAGGGGTATAAACGTGTCAGGTGTAAAAGATCGGAAGATGACTTCCCCAGTAACAGGTCAGTGCTAGGGGAAGAAAGGGGCCACGGAATGTAACTATGAATGAACGTTTTGCCTGTTGAACACTCCTACTCCCACTAGCTTATGGAAGAAAGAAACCTTGTCAACCGTACCTACCTTTATACAGTCTGAAACTAAGCCAGAAATTCAGCTGTTTTCTAGCAATCATCATCGAGTTTTATATGTCATCTTGTGGGGTGGTTGCTGGAGGCTTTTGTTCTTTCTTATTGTCCCTCTTGTTTCTTAACATGACTCACTCAGCCGTAAAAATAAATAAATTATAAAAATCTTCTTGAGATTAAAGCTAAATTATATTTATATTCCATAGTTTGAAAATATGTGGATACCTCCATAAACTTGTAGCCCATAATTTAACAGAATATTAGTCAAATCATTGTATCCAAATGCCATATCCGAAAAATAACATTAAGTGACCGTGTTATCCATTCTGGTCATGGACCAATCCGGTGGAGAAGTTGGCATGCGACATATCAGATGATGGAGCGGCTCTCCTCACCTTTGAGGCCATGGCCAAGGCTGCCAGCTTTGCCGACGTCTGGTATTCCTTCTGCCGAAAGCATGACACCGAGCCAAGGTACTTCGACGCAAAGGGTGACTTGACCAAGAACAAAGGCAGCAAGACTTTGTAAAGGATCGGAGGAAGGTGAAGAGGGTGTGCACTGAATTCAAGGTGAGGATCAACAGCCTGCCGGATTCCATCCGGCGGTGGTCCAAGGCATTCAATGCCCGGGAGAAAATGAAGACATTGAAGCACATGAGGAAGAACAATGGCGACCCGCTCGAGCCGATCAAGGTCCAGAAAGCGACACGGATGGTGGACGAGACACTAGATTTCGGCCCAAGCATAAGCATGGCAATTTTAGCCAACCACGGGGTATGTAACTCAAAGAGGTTGTAGATTTTAGGAAAATATTCGAAGTAGATTTTGATTAGATACGGATAATGATATGCGCTATCTCGAAGATTCGATATAATTTAATATATATATTTTTAAAATTATAATAATTTATATTATTTATATGTATCCAATCTAACCAGTGATGGCTATGGGATGGATATAGTTTGTGGGATTTTTAATTGTGAGATGGATATAGGTATAGGTCGATTCAACTTATACTTGACCCGTTGTCATCCCTACCAATCATTCTAAGGAGATCATGCTAGGATCTTATAGGTAAAATATTGCTCATGGCATAAACATTCCATCATTGCCATCATGAACTCTTTCCAAATCTTGAGAGTTTATTGGATCTAACTGTTTGTTGTAGGTGATGGTGAAGCATCTTCGGATAATCCGCTATTTTGGCTGCCAGAAGAGAGATGATCGACTTTTGTGATGGGGACATCCGGCTACTGATGATGGTGTATGTGTCATGAAAGAAGCGGCCAAGGTACAACAATGACAAGGAGTGCATGCACCGGCCATTATGTCTGATGGCCTCTTCATCCTCAACTTGGACTACGACTATTATATCTACAATTGCCAGGCCAATGTGCTTCATGATGGATCCGGTTCTCCAATATTTTTAGGGTATTGACATCTCCAACCACTATGCCAACTGTTGTGGCCATCCTTTAAAAGTATCTTACGTAAAAAGATGATCCCTTCTTATATAAGTCAGAATCCTCTTTAACTCACAATTAATGTAGGACTAATGATGAATGATCCCTTCTTATATAAATCAGAAACTCTTTTAACTCATAATTAATGTAGGATTAACGATGTCCTCCCTTCTATGCCACAATATAGCCCCTCTAGTTAAGAAAGAATCGTGTATGGATGGGAGAAGTCCCATAACTGAAGAGGTGGTCCCTTATCTGATACGCTATTATTACGGCCAATGGCTCATGAATCTTATGAATCTCATAGTTTTGCTTTTCAAAATGCATCTCATATGAAAAGAATGGTCTCTTTCTATTTAAGCTAGAGTCTTTTTTGACTCATAATCAATATGAGATTAATGATGCTCTTCTTTCTGCATCACAATATCAACCACAACACCGCCTCCTTTGCACACCCTGGAAAGAATCTGGGTATCCACGTGCCAGTGATGCCACCGCTACTTCATCATCGTAATCTTGCCAGAGTACAATAGATTAGCATAACTGACAGATTTTGCAATCAATAGCTACCTAACAATAATTGCACATGATTGCAGGGCCCAGTGTATGTGGGATCTGGCTGCATGTTTGGGCGATTTGCGTTGCATGGATTCGACCCTCCAAGGACAATGGAATACAAAGGGTTCATCAAGAAAGGACGTAGCTCACGGACAGGGAGGCAGAGAGAGAATCATTGAGGGCCGAGGACCTTGATGGGGACCTCAATGCAGGCCTCATGCCTGGGCGCTATGGCAACTCAGAAGCACTTGTGGAGTCCATTCCAATTGCCAAGTTCAAGGGCTGGCCACTCGTGGATCACCCAGGGGTCAAGCATGGCCGCCCACCCAGTGCCCTCGGGGTCCCTAGCTTGCCCTCGATACTCGCAGCGTTGCTGAGGCTATCTCGATCATTTCTTATTGGAACGCATCATAATCATCTTGTTTTTGCCGAAATATCTTCCAAATGTTCTGCCGGTCCATTGGCTCTTCCAACATTACACATTGGCATAAGTAGGAGGACACTACACAGTGGGGGTTGAATGTCCAGATCGTTGACAGAGGATACAGTGGAGTTCATGATGGACGAACAAAAACTATATGGGGCGGGCACTATAAAGTATCATATAGAATGGTCATCACAGTGTGCTATATTTTTTTAATATTAATTTAAAAATAAGTTAAATTTTTTTTACTAATAAAATTATTAGTCTCATGATCAAGACATTCTCTTTCTTCCTCATTTTCGATATATAACGATACATACTATATAATCACATAATATACATTAAATATATAGCCAAGTGATACATACTATAAGTTTTTTTAATACACATCTAGCAATGATTCAATATACACCTATAGGTAATTGATACATAGTTCATCGAACTTATAAATTTCAGTAGTACAGAATATATAACTAGTTGATACATACCTAATAAAAATTTGTCCAACATTCCAATACATACTTTTAGGTATAGCGATATATAATTTTCAAAATATAACATTCATCAGTATACAGCATATGAATAAATAATACACACTAGATGGTTTATTAATACATATTATAAGTTTTTTAGATACACACTCAATAACAATATAATACACACTTACAGAAAAATCGATACATAGTTTACCGAACTTCTATGTATTGGTATATAGTATATAGTCAGTTGATACACATTTCGCAAAATATTCATCCGACATTCTATATATCTAGACAAACGATACATAGTTTGTATGAACCTTTAATATAAAGATTTTAGAATAAAGAGAGATTTAGAAGAGGAGAAAAAACTCGAGATGTGTATTGGATCGTTGCTGGGTGTGTATCAAAAAAATTACGGTATATATCAATAAGCCATCTAGTATATATCATTTGCTCATATGCTGTGTGCTAATGAATACTATATTTTAAAAACTGTATGTCACTTTATCTAGAGGTATGTATTGAGATATTGGATGAATATGTTGCTAGATATATATCATCTAGTCATCTACTATGTATTGGTGAATACTAAGTTCAATAAACTATATATTAATTTAGCCATATATGTGTATTGGATCATTACTATATGTGTATCAAAAAACTTACAGTATATATTATTTGATTATATATTTAATATATAACATATTGTAATATAATATATATCGCTATGCACTGAAAATGAAGAAGAAAAAAAATATTTTAATCATGAAACTAATAACTTCGCCAATAAAAATAATATTTAATTTTTAAATTATTTTTTAAAATTGATATTGAAAAAAATATGATACATTATGAAATCTACCCTATATGATATTTTATAATATCAGCCCATATGATTTTTAACCATGGGTGGTAGTCCGCAGACTACATCATCTAGCACGACCACTGTGATAGCCCGACCTATTGGGCCTAAAGCCCATTAAGCCAACCCAAAAAAAAAAGGAAAAAA